>JAQFXT010001074.1:0-21242 GCA_034683725.1 Strigamia crassipes | reverse complement strand
GGAAATCAGTCGAAATCGATGGAAATCAGTCGAAATCGATGGAAATCAGTCGAAATCGATGGAAATCAGTCGAAATCAACGTCTAAAGTGGCCAAAATCAATTGAAATCGATGGAAATCAGTCGAAATCGATGGAAATCAACGTCTAAAGTGGCCAAAATCAATTGAAATCGATGGAAATCAGTCGAAATCAATTGAAATCGATGGAAATCAGTCGAAATCAACGTCTAAAGTGGCCAAAATCAATTGAAATCGATGGAAATCAACGGCTAAAGTGGCCAAAATCAATTGAAATCGATGGAAATCAGTCGAAATCAACTGCCTGGACGGACAAAATTTACTTTCTGCTTCTTCAAAACATCGATCAACATCATCTGCTTCTTAAAGCCCATCAACAAATCGTTCTTCTGCTTCATCAGCTTCTTATTCTCCACAATAACTTCGTCCATTTTCTTCTGCTCCTTGAGCGCCGCCTCCCTGTGCTTCTGCTCCAACTTCTCGATCGTCGCCTTGTTCTTCTCGATCTGCCCCAGCGCCTTATTCAACCGAATCTCAACGCTATTGTGATTGCTCACGCTCTGCTTCTGCACTCTGTTAGCATTCTCTAGATCCTTAACCCAACAAAATAAAAACACGCACAAATTATTATTGCAAACACGTGTCCAAGTCGCGCTATTTTTAGAAAAAAAACCTTCTTCAACTGCCCCGACTCCGCGACTAAACTCGAGATTTGCGTCTTCGATTCGTCCTGCATTTTGCACCAATTCTCGCAACGTTTTTGCTCGTGGATCAACGCCTGCTGCAATTGGTTCTTCGTCTCGGTCACGTCTTTGATTTTCTTCTCGCAAAGCGCGTTTTCCTTCGTCTGCAAAATTTATAAAAAGAAAATTTTAATTTAAAATTTTAATTTTAATTTTTTTATTCAGCGACTAGTTGGTGGTTGTCTTGGAATAAACGGTCCACGTCTTCTTGCAGCACTCGAACTTTAGTTTTGAGGAATCTAATCAACGATTCTGTTGCGATAAAATTAAAATTATTAAAATTATTAAAATAAAATAAAATTTTTTTATTTAAATTTTTTTTTGGATTTTACCACTTCCGATTTCGGGTTCGAGTGGAAAAATGTCGCTGGATTTCGGGGAGATTGTGATTTGTTTCTCGTTGCTTTCAGCGCTGGAATTTTTAAAGAAAATTTAAAATTTTTTTAAATTTTATTTTTATATTTTGAATAATCGAATTTTTAACGTTTTAATGGCGGATATTTCGTTCATTTTGCTTCGGATTTGGCCTTGGTGGTTCTGTAAGAGATTGCGAATGTCATAAATAGAAATATTTAGATAAAATTAAATTTTTTTTTTAGATTTTTTTGTACCAAATTTTGTCCATTTTCGTCACGATTTTATCGATGGTTTTTCGCGATTCGTCGTCGCGCGGGCTCGATTTGATTATGGCCGATCTATGTTAAACAAACTAATTTAAAAAAAAATACTTTTTATTATTTAAAAGTATTTTATTCACCCGAACCTGTCAAAATCTTTCTTCACAATCAGGCGCCAAAATTACGGCGGACATTCTTCCATCGCCATGACAACCGTAAACAAAACCCGCCATTTTAATTCGTAATGTCGCAGCGAGAGTATTTGAATTCGCATAAAATACGAAAAACCTAACAAAATATAAAACTAAATAGAAATTAATAGTTGTTTAAAAATTTAAAGTATTAATAAAACCACGAAGATAAATATAGACGCCATTTTTATTCCAGTGGGCACATTTTACGATATTTTATCTTAACGACATAATGATTTCCGGTCCTAATCCCGTCAAAACATTTTTATTAATAACTTTTATTTAAATAAAACAAACATTTAATGTTTAAAACGTAAATTAAACGTCGAAATTGTATTTTTATTGAAAAAAGTTGATCACGTCAAAGCTGCGGAGGTCAGCGCCGCTTTACGGCATCAATTAACGAGTCGCCCAGCTGATCGAGGAACCGCCATGCGAAAATGGGCAATTTCTACATGAAAAACAACCTAATTCGAACTGCACACAGCCGATGGCGGCCTCAGAAACAGCGCAAAACATCCCGGCGCGCGCGAAAACATCCGTAAATGGCCAACGAGACGCGGACGAGACGCAAAACGCAGCGGACAACGGCGACAAGCACAATGGCAGCAGCTACGACAACCCAGATGCGCCCGGCGCCAACCCCACCTCGCAGCCGGGCTCGCCGCCTCACAAAAACACTGTACAAATTCACACCACCAACACGGAAAAGATACGACACATCGTTCAACAATCGGCCAGGTAACTCGGCGCTTAGCGACTCACTTTGTCTGGTCGAGCATCATGGCGGCGGGCGACCAAAGGGCCTTTGCGTCGAATTTAGGTCGATAAACGTTCAATTTCGGTTTGATTTTGTCGGAATTTTATTTTTTTTGTGTTTTGGTTTGGGTTTGGGTTTGGTTTGGTCGTTTTGCGGGGGTTTGCGGTCGCCGGGTGGTGTTTTTGATCGGTTAGTCGAGTCTGGTCCATTACTTTTTTAAGGGTTTGAATTTTTTTTTTTTTCTCTTTCGCAAATGGTCGATGTTTTGGTATTTTTTTTTTTTTTTTTTTTTTTAAATTGAATGCGAAATTAATTAATTAATTAATTAATTAAAATGTTTGAATCAGAAGAAGTCATGTTTATTAAATTATTTTTTTTTCAAAAATTTTTTGAAATTAATTTATTGATTTTGTGGTTGGAAAAATTGAGAATTAATTTCCTGTTGATTAAATAACGAAAAATCGAGAAAAATAACAAATATTTGTTAAATTAAGCCACTAGAGCGCGATTTATAACACTATTTGTCGATTTAACTTATTTTTCGACAAATTTTAATCAATTTCGACGAAAAACATCGAAAATTCGGTGTAAAAGGCAAAATTTCGAGTTATTTTTCCGTTCTGGTTGACCGGGTACGAGATTACAAGATGGCGGGCGTGTTTAGCTCGAATTTGTTAATTCGAAATGATTCGGTGAAATGAGCGAATGCGTTTGGTTGGCCGTCGAATTGAGCCAATTGAATTGGACTTGATGGGCCTCGAGTCGAATTGAGTGGTCCAAATTTAGAATAAGTGTGCAAATTTGAAATTTTTTTTCAACTTATGTAATTTTCTTATGTAACGAAGGATTAATCATCGAACCATCACAATTTACAATTATGGGCCGGGGATTTTTTATTTTTTAAATCGGGTATGTACGTCTGCTGTCGCGTAATGAAAATTATCTAGCAATCGAACTGTATAGTAATTACTTCGAAACACATAAAGAAATTACACAACTTATCGGTCATTGGTCGATTGCGTCAAGCGCGCCATCTGATTCCAGTGGCGAAAAGCGGAAACACTTAACGAAACGCAAACACGGGAATAAGTATTGTTTTGTACGTGATTAAATAACGATTTTTCGAGGGTTTAATTTTGTTTTTCTTTTTTATTTGTAGTCGAATTGAATAAAGGGTTTCGAGCGCGGATTAAATCGGGCGCCGGATGCCGATTCTGTGCACGTCGGCGCATCAAAATGGCGGCGGTCAAATATTTGTTTTGAATATTTGTTTAAAATTACATTTTCCGCTCGTATTGATCGGTCGGTGCGGGACTCGAGCACACAGAATGAAAAAATAAGATGTAAATGGTAAAACAAAAAGGGGAATTGATAAGGTTTTACGTCATTTTTAGTGATAAATATTGATAAAAATGATAAAACGAAACTGATGACGTGTTTGTTTCTACAGCAACACAGTCTCCTTCAGCTGTGATTGAGAGTCGAGCGAACCGATGCTGACCTTGAAAATGGCGGGAAAAATGCGCAATTTATTTTTATTTGTCGTTTGTTTTGGTTTTTGGTTCGGGCGAAACGCGAACAAAGAATTTCGTTTGTTTTAATTCGAAATTTCGACGCGGGGTGGCGCAAACACGGAATTAATGGCATTAAATCGATATGGAATGAAATGAAATGGTTTTTTGGTAAATTATCCGCATGAAACGTGGCGGAAGTTATTAATTCGTGCTTTCAAAACCCCAACTGTTATCGCAAAGGGAAAAAAAAAAAAACATTTTTTTTGAAAAAAATTAAAATTGTTGTCTCAAATTCAAGGTCGAGTTATCAATCGTTGAATTTGGGCGGTTTGTTTGGTTTGAGTGATAAATGTGATGTTGGACGACCTTGGTGGTGCGCTTTTGTTTTGACACGTAAATTAAGGCGTTTTGTTGGTTTAATCGCCCTCGGTTTAATTAGTGCAGAAATGAATGGGTTTGCATGTTGGCGCATTACATCGCTAAAATTACGAATAACTCGAGCGTGACATGCAAATTGTGCGAAAAATGTGCACCATCAACACGTGTTGACGTGGTCGTCTTAAATTTTTTGAATATTTGCTTTTGTAAAATAAAATAATAACATTTTTGTGTTGATTTCACATTCCAGTAGGGTTGTGAATTGGCGATTACATCGGATATGCCGTTTACAATTGAACTGGAACAATTGTGTGTAGTTTTTCTTTTTTCTTTTTTCGCTTTTTTGGACCGGTAAAATAGATTTTAAGTGGATTTTTGTTTGTTTGAAAGGTGGAATTAGACGATTTTTTAATTAAAAAAAAATTAATTTGGTCTTTTTAAAATTTTTTTGTTTGAGTTTTAACCCTAAATCGTCTTTGTGGCGGAAATTCAAATCCGCCATTTTGCTCGCTTGGGAAACTCGAATTTACATTTTTATTTTTATTTCTATTTACGAAATGTGAATTTGTATTTGCAGTGACGAATCAAAGAAGAAAATCGACGTGCTTTTAGGAGATATCCGACAACTGCCCGATTTGGAAAAATTGCTACTGTACCTTCAACTACCGACCGGCGGAACCGCGACCGATCCGTTCAGACAGTAAATTTCTTGTTTATTCATAACAGAAATAGAAATATTTATAAAAAAAAAAAAAAAAATGCAGGAAACATTGCCAAACATTCCTATACCACGTGATGATATGTAATTTGTTTGGTTTTTTTTATTTTTTATTTAATTGCAGAAATTGTAACAATCCGCTGGGAAACCGCTTCGAAGTGACTCAAACTGTGACGTGGATTCGGACGCATTTGCAAGAGGATTGTGAGGTTTCTCTCCCCAAACACGAAGTGTACGAAGATTATTGGTGAGGGAAGTCGATTTTTAATTAAAGAATGAAATTAATTGGTTATTTTTTTTAGCCATTACTGTCAAATCCACGCGATCAAACCTCTGTCGACGGCCGATTTTGGAAAACTGATGAAAAACGTTTTTCCCAGCGTTCGTCCACGGAGACTGGGCACGCGAGGCAATTCAAAATATCCTTGAAAAATTGATATTTTAGTCGTAAATGTTCGAGAAAAAAACGATTGAAAATCCTTAATTTGTAATTTACGTACTGTTATTCCGGTTTGCGAAAGAAAATCATGTTAGAAGTGCCGAAATTGCCAAATTTATCAGCCGACCGAGACGCTGGCCAAGACGAAGTAAAAAATAATTCAAAAAAGTTGAAAATATTCAAAAATGATTTTAAAAAAATTCACAAAAATTCAAAGAAAAGTGAAGAAAAAAAATTCACAAAAATTCAAAAAAAAAGTCCAAAATAATTCACAAAAGTTTTTTAAAAAAAGTCCAAAATAATTCACAAAAATTCAAAATAAATTTCCAAAAATTGAAATTTTTATTCGATTTTTATTAAATTTTAAATGTATTAATTTTTTAGGACGATGTTTTGTCGCAAGATGGCGTGAAAGCGTGCTCGTACGTGATCCTGGAATGGGCGCACAAGCTGCTGGAGAACAAATTCGAAACGCTAAAGGAACTGGCCTGCCACCTCGTCGAAAGCAAACTGGTGGACGCGCGCTCTTTCGGCGCCTTCACCGTCCTCTCGCTCGCCCCGAACGCCGGCAAAGCGAACCCGGCAGCGGCGCTGCTCAACCAGAGCGGCGGCAACAAACACCGCGACGCGCAGCTCCAGCTGCAGCGCAAGATCCACGAGAAAGGCATGATCAAGGAGCAGCGAAAGCGTCTCAACGACATCCGCGGCGACAAGATGGACGCCAAGGAGCGCAGGAGGGCGTCGAGCGGCCCCTGCGCGCGCTCCATGCGCTCCTCGTCGAGCGCCAGGAGCGCGCAAGTGTGCAGCATGCCTTCCACGCCGCTTCCGGTCAACGAATCGCCGCCCGAGTCGAATCCCACCACGCCCGTCGAGCGCAACGCCAGGACGCGCAACGGACACCCGGAGCCCGAGCCGCAAATTCAGTTGCAGCCGCAGATTCAGCTTCAACCGCAGCCGCAGATTCAACCGCAGATTCAACCGCAGCCGCAGCCGCAGCTTCAGCTTCAACCGCAACGCAAGGCGGGCAAAGTGCAGATCCCGCGCATCACGAGCAACCGACACAGCCCCAAGGTGTGCATCGCGTCGTCGGTGCCGGCCACCGCCAGCATCATCCTCCTGCCGCAGCTCGCCCCGATCGGCGACATGTGCGCCGCCAAACCGAAACCAAAATACAAACCGATCCAACCGAAACCGACGGCACTGAACGCGCACAACGCCAAAGACAAGCAGGACGCCAAGAAAACGCCCGTCAAAAGGCCCCGGATGGACGCGGACGGCGACAGGGGCCCCGGGCCCACCCTCGGCCTCACCCTCACCCCGGGCCCCGACGAAGCGACCCACGAGAGCCGCGACGTGCTGCTGTCGCAGAGCAGTCGCGAGCCGACCAAGATGAGCGAGCAGGAGCTGACGGACATGCTGGGCGACGAGGACCCCGACCCCGACACCACGGGCATCGAGAACGGGTCGTCGCTGATGGACTTCATGGAGGGCTCGTCCGCGTCCATGGAGCAGGACGAGGAGCTGTCGCAATACTTCTCCGAGACGGTCGCGCCGCCCCCGGGTCCCGCCAAACGCTGCAACGACGCCGGACAGTCGGCGCAGCTCACGCAACTGCGCTGGCTCCTCGAACACAACCTCAAACCCAGCCCCCCCGCCGTCGCCCCCGCCTGCGGCTGGTCCAACAACTCGTCGCACACGCTCCGCCAACTGCTCGCGCAACCGGCCAAGCTGACGGAGTCGTCGGTCGACTCCCTCGAGAGCCAGCCGCTGCCCTCGATGGAGATGCTGACCGGCTACTCGCTGAGCCAGCACGCGGCCGAGATGCACACGCCGGACCAATCGAACGCGGGCCTCGGCGCCAGCGCCGTCAAGCGGCGGGTCAGCTTTCCCATCAACCTGGACACGTCGTCGCTGCCCACGGCGCCCGGGTCGGTGTCGTCGGTGTCGTCGTCGGTGCCCCCGAGCCCCAACACGCGCTGCCGCTCGTTCAACTTCACGCCCATCTCGCCCCGCCACACGCCCCTGCCCGATCTCAAGGGCCCGTTCGTGTCGCAGCCGGCCAGCGCGACCGCCTCGCCGTTCGTGTCGCCCAGCGGCACCCCCGTGCCGCTGTCGCGCTCCCGCCACAACTCCGGCCAGGCCGTGTCCTCGTCCTACGGCACCACCCCGCGCACCACCCCGCGCACCACCCCCTACCCGTCGGAGCACTCGTCGGCCGTCAACTCGCCGTTCATCAGTCCGCACCCGACGCCCACGCCGGTGCCGTTCGGCAAGAGCCGCTCGGGCGCCAGTCAGATCCAGCGCGTCCTCTCGTTCTCGGGGGCCCAGATCTCGCCCAACACGCACGCCCTCAACCTGCTCAACCCGCCCGGCCGGCCCAGGCCCGCGCTCTCGTCGGGCGCCATGACGCTCGTGTCGCCCCGCAGTGCGCCGCTCTCGCCGATGAACTACGTCCAGGACCCGGAGCTGAACAATAATAATAATAATAATAATAATAATAATAATAATAATAATAATAATTTTTCGATGCCGAGCGTCGGCGACACGCCCCAGCTGCGTTCGCGGAACAACTCCAACTCGAGCGTCCCGCCGGCGTCGCCGTGTTCGGCGCCCATGTCGCCGCAAGCGTGCAACAACGGCCTGTTCCTGGCGCAGCCGATGGACGCGCAGGGGGATTGGACTCAGAACGGCACTCAGGGCTCGTGGTACCAGAACTCGATGGCCAGCAACGACCCGAGGATCCTGGCGCGGCAGCGACACACGAGCGTCCACCAGACGCCCATGGACCTGATGGGCCAGTCGACGGCCATGCGGATGCTGCTGCAGAGGAGCAACTCGGTGCCGGTGTCGCACATGCCGCGCCAGATGCAGCCGCAGCCGCAGCCGCAGCCGCAGCCGGCCAACTACGCGTACTCCGGCTCGGCCAACGCCGCCGCCGCGGCCAATTTCACCGATCTCATGACTCCGGCTCCGGCGGATCAGTTTTGTTCGCGGAAGAACTTGTCCGAGATGTTGTCGTCGCCGCCGGGCTACGACTTGGGCACGACGCTGGAGGACCTTCGCGCCTGCGACGACGCGTACTCGCAGTTCGCGCAGGAGTTCGAGCACCAGAGTCCGCCCAAGTCCGCGCTCATGCTGGCCGAAGACGACGTGTTTCCGTCGAAGACCTACTGAATCTGTTTTTAGTCTTTCGGTTTGTTTCGGGGAAAGAAAGAAAGAAAGAAAGAACGAAAGAAAAATCTAAGTACAAATTAAGATGAGATTGAGGGCTGTGTTAAGCTTTTTTCAGGTATTTGTACGTTGTTAGACACAAAAAAAAAATATTTTTGTAAATCTATCCTCCCCTTGCATCTTTTAATGTCCCTGGAATTTATCATTTTTATGGCGTGTGGCAAAGGGATGTGACAAACAAAAGAAACAAACAAAGAAAAAAACAAAAAACAAAACAAGAAAAAAAAAAAAAAGAGTTTAAATGTGTATTTTTAGCATTATTTTTCATACTCTTGGAAATTTTAAGCTAGGATATTGAAATTCTTGTCGTTTTAGGGTAATTTTGAAAATTATTGCAGACATCCCACTGTGGAAAAGAAAGGAGGGAAAAAAAAACTAGGCCTACTTAACAAATTCGAAAGCTAGGAGACCGAAGATACTTTAATACAACTAAAAGACGTTGATTGGGTCCTTTGGACTTGACATTATTTCAAATTATATCAAATAATAACATGACTGGGCCCTTGAAAAAAGCGGGCCCTAGACATTTGTCTTTTTTGTCTATGCCAGGGCTGTCCAACTGCCATTGCCCCAAGGGCCGCTTTAAAAAAAATGCAGTTTGGAGGGCCCCAAAATAAAATACTTCGTATGTAACTTTATCAGTGAGTTTTAATAGGTATGGTATACATATACAAAGAAAAACCACGTGTTGCACAGCCCTGGTCTGTGCTATAATCCGCCATTGCTTAAAGGTGGAAACGTAAGGATGCGGGTAATATTCGTAAGCTTACGTAAGTTTACGAAGTTTACCGGCTTTCTTGCAGTTTCGTTATTATTTTCTTCCAAGTGGGGATGTTTGCAACATTTGTTGGGATATAATCAATGTCTTTTTTTCTCATCTCCTTTTTTTAGTTTTTCAAATGCAAATCGTACCTGACGTAAGACAAAAAAAGTAAGAATTTTTATATATATTAAAAAAAAGTCGCCTTAGGACAAAGAAAAAGTTACCGCTGTTATGTTTGGTGCCAATATACAATCATTTTAGCTAACTTTTAGCACCATAATTCCCAACTGAAGGTCACACAGGAATAGTTTTGTATGTTTAAAAAAAAACAAAAAAACTCATCAAATTACAAATTTTATTACCAATTAGCACCTTGATTTTTGTCCACACTTGTAACAAAGGGAATTTGACAGAAAGTTGAAAAAAAATATTTTTTTCCTTCCAAACTTTTGCATATTAATTATTATCATTATTATTATTATTATTATTATTCACTATAGTTGAACATATTTTTAATTTTTTAGTGACTAGTTGAAATTTTTTTTTTTTTTTTTTTAATTTTTTTTTTTTTATGTTGGCAATTTTTTGTTATTATTATAGAACTTAGTGAAGGGCAGTTTAGTAGAAAGAGAGAAAAATGGTAGGTATCCAAGGTACCTGTTTTATGTGTTTTATACTGTATGTGTTGTCAATATTCTGGAATATCACTTCAACTCCAGATTTGATAGGTTTATTGGGCTAGAAATGATTGTTGTTTGTATTGATCAGATACTAAGAAAAGATATGGCAATGGAGGTTAATGTAAGTGCCAGAGCCGGTTTAAGCATCGCTGGATCAGTGGCTCGTGGCCCGATCTATCCAGATTTCCCGGTACTAAATTTATTCCCAGTTCAGCTCCGGCTGTGGGTTTGTCAACGCGGGGCCCCGTATGTATCGCGAAAAAAGCTACCGCGAATCTTAATTACCGTGAAAAAAAGTAATCGCAAAAAAAAGTTATCGCGAATTTTAAAATTGCGAATTTTTATACCGCGAATTTTAATACCGCGAAATTTCGATTTTTGCAATAGCTTTTCCGATTAAAAAAAAGTAACTTCTTACGAAGTTTGTAAATTGTATATATAAATGTAATCGGTGAATTTCGGGTTTCGCTTTAAGCCGGCCCTGGCAAGTGCAAAAAGATGCTAATTTAGCATCTAGGAGAAAGTTCCTAACTAGGTTGTGTTGGCATCAGCTTTAATCATTAGGGCAGTGGAAATGAAGCTCAAGTTTCTTTTGGTTTTGTGGCAATCAGAAATGGGGGGGGGGGGTTGTGTAACCCATGGCAGCACTATTTTGCAAGAGTGTAATTACAGGAAGTTGTAAAATAAAAAATGGAATGAATTGGGATGAATGAGAAGAATGAAAAGTGTGTGTTGAACTTGAGTTTGGAAAATTCTAGTTATTGGTATCTGGTCTGTGAGTGCTAGGACTGCCCTGAATGTATCAAGAAAGAAATGTGTTTATTTTGTAAGTAAATTGTCAAACTATTTACTGTGATATTAATGCTAATGTAAGAATATGAATTGAAAATGTGTTATTGCTTTTTCTGTTTTTATTTTTTTTTGAGTTTAATTGTATTTATTATTATTTGTGGCAGTTTTTAAAAAAAAATTTTCTTGGTTTTTATTTGATTTTATTTTAGACTGAAAGTGGATGCCAAAAATTTAATGAATTTTGTGCCATCTGTAATGTTGCCATTTTAAAAGAGAAAAACATTCCACACTGATTGGATTTTATTTTTTGGTTTTATATTTTGTTTTTGGAAATTGAACAGATCAAGCATGCAGTAGAATGATGGCATTTTTAACTTTTGATGGATTATTTTTCAGGGATTTCTCTATTAATTGATTTTTGTTTTTGTCAAATTCCTTACTGCATGTTTCTATGAATGTAACTTAAAAACACTTTTTTTCTTCCTATTTTACACTATAAGTTAAACTCCTCATGTTAGAATACTAAGAGAAATGTACATTTACATTAGTATATATAACAAATGAAAAATTAAAAAAATGTAAAGATTTTAAAAACCAATTTTTAAGTTTCATCAACTGTCTGGAATTATTATCAAGTGTGGTGACACAATCAAAACAAACGAAGCCATTTTGTTTGGCTTATCCGACACCAGATGGCGCTTGGAGTTAAGCGCCGTTGTATACTGTCATGGCTGCTGCAGCTTAGTTCAATCTATCCGGTTTGTTGTTTTTGTTATTGATTCTGTTGACATTTTGAAGTAATTTTAATGTTTATAACGTGGATTTTTCAGGTGGGAGCTGAAGAAGACTCGCGTGGGTCACGGACTTGGCTATTATCGATGTAGATTGAGAATAAATGTATTTAGGCCTACGATATTTCTTAGCATCCAAATCGGGACGTGTGAGGGAGATAAATACAAAAATTAAAAATTAAAATTAAAAAAAATGAAGCAAAGGTTTTGAAAATTCTACTATTTTTTCTAATGACACGAATTCTGTCTTTTTTTTTTTTTTTGGAAATTTTGTACAATTTTGTACAATTTTTCACTTTTTCGAATTTAAAAAAAATTTAAAAATGGCCGATTTTTGCAAATTCAGATTTATGGTAAGCCTAGATGTATTTAATTTTTCTACTGATGATTTCTACGATTTCCGGAGATAAAATGTATCGGGGAACGTCCGAATTGTAAGTCTATTAAATTTCGGTGTTGATACTGCAAGTAGAAAATACTGAAGAACTGGAACTAGCCAGTCATTATGGTAATTTTTGTTTCATAGCTTGAAATCGGCAATCTATACTTTGCGCAGTGGCAGTGGTTATCTGATGAAGGTTATTTGATATTATTACAGTAACATCTGCCTCCATATTTTATTTTTGTGGATTTTAAAAACCGTTAGCCAAACGGAGTAATCAAATGAGATGAAATGTTTTTGCAGTTTGTATTGTTTCGTAAGTGCAGAAATTGTTGTAGCTGTCATACTGCGGTTCAAACTTGCCGGGCAACTTTAGATTTACATTTTATTCTGCCTAGTGCTATCTATGTTACCAAAAATGTGCTATCTAAACGTTGGCAATAAAACTTTTCATTAGACTTCTTCATCTGCATGTTTCCAAAAATGGCATTGGTCCTTATGATAGTGTGGCACAAAGTTGATTGTGCTTGAAATGACCGCTGTTGTTTTTGGGTATGGTTTCCAGCTGGACATTTGCATCGAGCCACACTGGATAAAATCAATGGCCATCGACTGAATTTGCCTTTTCAACATGTAGTCATTTGCAGTGGGTTCTTGTATATAGTGCTCTAAGAGTCCAAAAAATGCAATCAAGTCGAGCGTTGGAAAGGCGTACTGTGCCAAATGTCTAGTGAATGGCAACTGAATCTGAAAGAGAATTTAGAATGCATTTATTGGACGGAAAAGAGAAGACATTTTGTCAGCGCTTACCGCGCGCGATAGTTGTCCGGTTGTTACGTAGCGGTAGACCGGTGACAGAAGAACGCTAGTTTGATCTGACAGGAGGTTTGTTGGACATACAGCTTGTTTGTCACTTATTGCAGATAGAATACTGAGTTGTGGGTTAGATTCATTGTAGTACAGCTTGGCTAAACGATCCGAGTCATTGGTGCGGATGAAGTTTGCCAATTGCTGGGCATACTCTTTGAATTGGTCGATCGTCCAAGAAGATGAACCAGTGGCAAGTTCAACTTCTTCAACCTGAGCAGTGGATCCTTAAAGGTTAAAACGGTAAAGGCTAGTTCGTACGCTTTACGTCCCTTATCATATAACTTGTATAATTTTATAGATAACATTAAAAAAGATACTATTTGGATGCATCACGCATCACACTGCGTCGCGTGAGAACTACTTTGCGTCGCCTGCGTGCTTTGGCGTTATTAATTGCGCAAATAATTTAGAGCTAATTTAGACTAAACAGCATTTTTAACACGTTTAACTGCAAATGCTTACCAATAAGTAATGGCACATCATTGATGAAATCACTTTTCCAAAATGTTTTTGAGTTGTCTGGCAAAACATCATCTAAAACAAAACCACAACAGCTATAAAGAAATGTTAAAAGTTTACGGAAATGCAATTACAATTACCATCGAGAGTTAAAAAATTCATATTGGATTCATTATGTGAGTCTAGAAACAGACTTAAGACATATTTGGGCGACAGTTTCCAAAGACAATCCAAAGAAGAACAGTTTGTTTTTTCCAAGAAATGTTGATTCATTTCTTTTGCCTCTGAAATGATTGCATTAAAACCACAAAGCACAAAGCACACCTACACACCTTGCAGTGGCAAGCAGTTGATGTGTTTAGGAGAGCTCAGCCAAACTCTTTGGAACAAGTTGTTGGCAGCAGTGGATGCAAGCAATGCCAAAGCACACGTGGCACCAGAACCTTGACCAAAAAGTGTCACTTTGTCAGGATCACCACCAAAATTCCTGATATTTTGATGGACCCACTGAAGAGCCAGTATTTGGTCATGCAAGCCATAGTTTCCTTTCAGGGCTGAACCATTTGATGGCAGATCAACAGCGAGAAAACCAAAAACGGATAATCTGGTTTGAGTAAAACAAGAATAAATGAATGTTTGTGATTTGTTGGATTTGACTCACCTGTAATTGAAAGTGACTACAATAATATTATACTCGTGAGAGACGCTTATTTCTGGGCTTAGGCCCAGCTGGTGTCCACTGCCCCATCTGAAATCTCCTCCATGAAGATACACCAAAACAGGTAACTCACTCTAAACGTGACAAATAAGTTAGAAATTGGGGCACTTTTGGATTTTTTGAGTTTGCCATACCAGATTGTCAAGTGTGGGTGTGAAAACATTCAGAAAGAGACAATTTTCATCACCTTCTATGTTGCCTGTCAGTGGGTTCTGCTGCACACATTTATTGCCAAATCTTTTGCAATTCAATTTGCCACGCCAACATCCTTTGTGCGCTAATAACGGCTGGGATTTCTGCCATCTTTTTCTCCCAGTTGGAGGCAATGCGTATGGAATACCCTATAAAAATTCAATGCAACATTTAGAAATCTTAACGCAATCACTAACGTACGCTAACGTAAGTAAAACCCGCAATGGTTGAAAACGTTTTGGATACCAACATTTTTGCGTATTCTTTAACATGTCTAGGGTGCTCAGATACCTCTGGTCCAAAGTCAGGACATTTGAAAAAAAGTGGCACTTTTCAAAATAACGTTTATTACTACAATAAAACATCAAATTCAAACACTACACTATGTATCTGAAAATGAAGCGATTGAATTGAAAAATAAACTAAAACACACTGATGTATTATTTATCTTGTTTACAGTAAGTAAGTAACTGAGTGCAACGTACTTTATTTAACGTTCAGCTTGATTATCTTAAAATTTTTAAAAAGTTCAGGACAAATCAGGACGGGAACCCGAATTTCAGGACAAAATCAGAACATTTTTAGAATCAGGACGAGGTTTTAAAATCAGGACATACGAGCACCCTAAACATGTCATCCAAGTAGTATTCGCTAAGGTTACCTTAAATACAAATCCGTCGTTGATTGCATTGCCCTCAACAGTCCCACACGTGGTGGTGACGGAAATATCAAAGTGGGGATGCGAATTGGGAATTGTTCCAGCCCACAAGTCGTCATTGCCACCGAGGAAGCAGAGCAGTATGACGATTAATGTAATCGTGGAAGCTGAATTTTAAATGTTATTTGCATTTGTTTTAAGTATTCTTTTGTTGTTAACGCACCGAGGATGCAGATGGCGGTGAACCGTTGGCCCGAACAACTTCTTCGTTGCAAGCGGAGGAATTTCTCATATTTGTAGACATTGTCCTCTTCGTATAACTGTTGATAAGGATGTGTTCCTTCAATGTCGACGGACATTTTCATCAAAGAAATAATAATGGAATTCCGTTGTCGTCATGGCGACTTGATTAGACTTAATCTTCGCTTATCTTTTATTTATACTTTGCCAGATTGAAGAGTTTAAGTGGTTGGAAATTGAATATTCAATAAAAACTGATTGAATTTAATTGAACAAGGACATTTCAAGTGAAATGGCTTTTTTTTATGAGTTTTATTTAAAGCGCAACAGTGAAACATTGAATATAAAATTAAGCATTCGAAATCACAGTGAAAAGAATATAACAAAACTTGGCTCAGTGCTATTTTGTGTAGAAATAGCTCAGTGCTATTTCTACACAATTTTGTGTAGAAATTGCTCAGTGCTATTTCTACACAATTTTGTGTAGAAATTGCTCAGTGTTATTTTGTGTAGAAATTGCTCAGTGTTATTTTGTGTAGAAATTGCTCAGTGCTATTTTGTGTAGAAATTGCTCAGTGCTATTTTGTTTAGAAATTGCTCAGTGCTATTTTGGGTCGAAATTGCACTGCCAGATAATTTGAATTATGCGGCACTCCGGTCGGACTCACAATTTTAGGGCATGTCTTCCAAAGCGGGGTAATACGATAGGGCACATTCAAGGCCTCTGTGAGGCCTATGCAAGATGCCAGTATTACAGATCTACAAGATACTTATTGGTTTTAATAAAAATAGCCATGTTGAAGTTTGTTTAGCTGCTCACAGCTTGTCAACAGTTACTTATTCGGCAAAGTAATAATTTTCTTTGTGTGGTATCAAAGGAGTTAATTTTTGCATGAATATAAGCATTGAGCACCGGTATTCGTTACCCTTGCATTCTTGGCAACCACCAAACCACCAAATAAGCAGACATGCTGAAAATCATTTTGTTGTTTGTAGGCCTAGTTTGTGCCGATGCTCGACATAATCATGCGGTAAATTCATTTTCTTTGAACAAGACACAAGAAACAATATTTTCAATCAATTTTTCAGTCAGCCAAAGTCGAAACTGAAAATTCAGGATACGATTGGAAAGGCCACAAATTGTACCAAGGAGACATGGTCCTCACTGAAGCACAAAGGAGGTTCCTCACAAGTCCGTTGGAAACTAGAAAAGCAGAAAGCAACGAGATATTTCATTGGCCAAGCGCGCTAGTACCATACAGAATCCATACCAGCTGTAAGATAACAAATGAAGATGGCGTCGGTCCCTTTGTCAACAGCTGATTCGTCGAACTAACCTAACCTCACCTAACCTAAGCTGCATGCTAGGTGTTAGTCGACGAATTGGCGAGTCGACGAAACGGCGTTGACGAATTGTCCGAACACCATTGAAGATACCTCGGTCTTACGAGAGGAAAATAATTAAACTCTTATCTCTTAATAAAGCCTTGGAAGACCGCGCTGTCATCTTAAAAGCAATGCAACACTGGGAACACAATACTTGCGTACAATTCCAAGAAGTCGCTAAAAATTATGCTTCGCCGCATTTGATATTTAAAAAACTGGACGGGTAAACCAATCTCAAACCTCGTATAACAAATTTTTACTATAATAATATTTTTAAATGATTTGGTTGGTTAGTCATAGAACACCATGTTAAAAAATTTTGATATAACGAATTTTGATATTACGAGGTTTGACCGCAGACGCTTTGGTGTCGGGTCTCAAAGAAGATTAAACGCTCGGGTGATTATAACAAACTATACGTTTACAGCTGTTATTCAAATGTTGGTCGGGACCTTGAATACCAGCCAAGAGGCCAGGTCTTGTCTATCGGCCCGGGCTGTAATTCGGTTGGGACAATTGTGCACGAAGTTGGACATGCTTTAGGCTTCCAGCACGAACAAGCTCGTCCGGATCGGGATGAATATGTAATCGTGCTTGAGGACAACATAATCCCGGACCAGTTACATAATTTTGACATTGAAAGAAACATCAATGATTATGAAGTCCCATACGACATAACCTCAATCATGCACTATGGAATTGATGTATGATACTTCTAACTATCAATGTATTCATTGTAAACAAGCTGTTGTTTGTTTTTCTGCAGGATTTTGCTATTGATGCAGGCAAAAACACCTTGGTTAGCAAAGACCCACTCAAGCATTTTCTCATTCGGGATCGCCAGGTACTGAGTTTTGCCGATATCAAATTAGCTAACATCATGTACAAATGTGGTGGTATGAAAATGTTACCTTGAAGTTGAAATAATGATTACAAGAGTGTATTTTATTGATAGGAAAGTGTAGGAATAGTATGAGATGCAAGAACAGTGGTTTTGTGGATAAAAATTGCCGTTGCATTTGTCCGCACGGATTCTTCGGTGAAAGTTGCCAAGAGGGACGAGCAACCCCACACGAAGACGAAGGTATGCAGGTCAGGTTAGGATAGGTTAGGTTAGGTTAGGTTAACGAAAACAGTCGACGAATCGGCTGTCGAAGAATTAACTTGACGCCGTTTTTGTGTGTTTTAGTGCATGAAGTTAAAGTTTAAATTTTTCAACTTCCCAACGCATTGTTGATTTGTGCTTTACGATTGCGCATTAATGCTGAAGCAACAACACATGCGTGTGAACTTAGCTTTAATGATGTGCATAGCGCTTTTTGACGTACGCTTCGAAGTTTTACATTGCTAACAATATTTTTGTATGGCGGCTTTGTGCGGCACACCACTTGCATATTTGCGTGCACTTACTTGCAGACGCCTTTGAGAATTTACCACTAGTTTCGATAATGTTTCCTGGTGCTTTGACGACCAATGAAAACGGCATAACAATACGGCCATCATTCGTCCGACCAATCCCGAAGCGCGTAACAAACTCTATTCGCTTTCGGATTGGTGGTCGTAGGTGGCTGCATTCACTATTTCGATAATGCACGCTTGTCTTTTGCGCCATCCGTTGTGGGTTTTCACAACCAAAATACAAAAGGCATTTTGATCCCTTTTGAACGCTTGATGGTCGTTTCTCCGATCTTCTATAGGTAAATTCTCTCATAAAATACACCTCGCGCTCGAGTAATTGTCAAATAATTGTCAGATAAGATTCGTGCAGACCTAATTATTTGACAATTACTCGGCATGCTCGGTATATTACTACTGAAAATTCAAGAGTCTCATTGTTTTTCAAGAACTGAGTTGCGGAGGTGCAATTAGCCAACCGTCGACCATCCGGTCACCGAACTATCCGAACACATATCCAGCCGGTACAAAATGTGTTTGGCTCGTAACTGTAAGTAGATGAAGTTCTGCGCAAAATTTAAGATTAGCCATAAATAATGATTTTACATTGAAGGCTCCGGCAGGCCGTAAAGTTCGCGCGCAGTTTAAGAACTTTGAGGTTTCCGAAAGATATGACAAAGAAGATAACAATAATTGTGTGTGGGACTTCTTCGAGGTGCGCCGAAGCAACTTGCACGATGGAGACAAGTGAGGAGAAATGTTTAGGCAATTTGTTGAATTTTTGTTAGTTGAAGTGGAAATTGTGGTTTCAGGTATTGCGGTAGTGAGTTGAAGAGAAAACAGATAACCTCCGACTCAAATACAATGGTGTTTGTGTTTTCCACGCAATACGACTACGACGTTGGTTTTGAAGCACAAATTACTTTTGTGTAAGGTCAAGATGTTCTAGTCAATAAAAAGCTATAAGAAGTAGGATATTTGTGGAATTAATTTATTCAATCAATCATGTGCCAACAAAGAAAACGTGCATGTTTTTGGTCTGATAAACAGACATTTCGGTTCATTTTAGTTTGGGCACTGATATACACAAAGTCTGTTTGTTTGTTTGTTTGTTTGTTTGTTTGTTTATTTATTTATAGATCATCTTGTTCAACCATCATCCCTCATTGAATTGTAAATTGGTTTTGATAATTTTATTTCAAATGAAACAAAAAGTTTTCTTGTGCGTAATTCCGATTTGCAAGAAGGCTCGCTTAATATCGGAAGGAGACGCTCTGGTTGGTGGTTGCGTGCGGGCCGACCGATTGTTTGAGTCGTTGGTTTCGCTTTCGGAAAACGAAGAAAACGACGGCCAACACAAAGATGATTAGGATCAAAACGATCGGGATGATGATGGCAGTAAACAAGTAACTTACTCGTTCCGTGTTGTTCGAGTTCGGCCACCAACGGCTGGTGGACCTCGCACAAACTTCCGCTAAATTCGTTATTGCACCGACAAGATATCCGTGAAATCGGAGTGCACGAGTGTTTATAAAACCGATTTGTTCGCGTAATCGGACAACCCACTGAGGAAGATCGTGATGGGTCGAAAACGTTTTGGGTTATTAGGGTTAAAATATGCGTATCTTTAATATGTCAAAATATTCAAAGTTTCTCATGTACAAAAAGGAAAATAAAATATCGATATAACAAACTAGAGTGCTGAATTTTTTTCTTCAGATTTATGACTGAAAACAAATTCATTTTTATCATGAAAAAAAATATTTATTTACGTATATGCACGTTTTTCTTAACCAATATGAACGCACTAAAGAAAATCATGTAATATTGTAACAACTACGGTCAAAATGACATCATTTCATATTTTTCACGTTGCAATTTCTTTAGGTCAATATGTATTCTGATTAAGCAATTTCAGGTAGGCTATACAACCTTGGACCCAAAACATTCAATAGTGGCAATAGTGGCAACGCTTGGTCAGCTATTTCGCATCAAAGAGTTTTAATTTCTTTTGAATATTCACAAACTCAAATACAAACAGTCGCTTTACGGTGGATATATATACAGAATTCATTCAGTTATCACCTTCTACTCTTCCGAACACCAAAACAGCCAGACATGAAATCCATTTTGCTTTTCGCCGCAGTTGCGCTGTGCGCCAACGCCGTTCTTCACGTCCCCACCGTCCGACCGGTAAATCTATCGCTGAATCTACCGCCGAACAGCGAACGTTTCGTTTTACTTATTTTTGTTTTTTATTTCAACAGTCCGCTTTGATCGAGACGGAAAACAGTGGATTTGATGGCCACGGACACGCGTTGTACCAAGGAGACATGATATTGGACGAAGAGCAAATGGAACTTCTAAATTCCTCGATCGACACGCGCAAAGCGCATCACGACGACAAATACCGGTGGCCCAATGCGCAAGTGGAATACAGACTCGATGCCAGCTGTAAACTCAATTCAAGCACCAGAGCTACTTTAGATTAGCGGCCTTTTTCGATTCGGCTGGCCAAGCCTAACCGAGTCTAACTAAGCCTAACCTCGCTAATGAATAGATCTCATCTCCCCATTTCCGGGAGTTTAAACTGGTTTCATTCGTCATTGTCCGAAGCGGCCGCTAATCTAAAATTCAGCCCAAAATTCAGTCCAAACGGCAAATAATGTGTGGAAATGTTTTTAAAAAAATTGTTTGTGCAGCGTTTAGAGACCGCGCTGCCATTCTAGCGGGAATTCGCCATTGGGAAGAGAACACGTGCATTCGATTCCGAGAAGTCCAGGCCAATTACAGAGAACCGCATCTCATCTTCAAGAGATTGAACGGGTAATGCGTACAAAAAGCGGTAACGACATTTTTGCATCTTTTTTAATTTTCTTCTTTTTTTCAAGCTGTTTTTCGCACGTTGGTCGCGTTTATTTCCAACGGGGCCAGGAGATATCTATCGGTGAAGGCTGTACATCGGTAATTCACTTTTACATTTTTAAGTTCACTTTTACACCCAAAAATTCATTTTTACACCCAAAAATTCATTTTTACACCCAAAAATTCATTTTTACACCCAAAAATTCATTTTTACACCCTAAAATTTATTTTTACACCCTAAAAATCATTTTTACATACTAAAATTTATTTTTACACACTAAAATTCATTTTTACACCCTAAAATTTATTTTTACACCCTAAAATTTATTTTTACACCCTAAAATTTATTTTTACACCCTAAAATTCATTTTTACACCCTAAAATTCATTTTTACACCCTAAAATTCATTTTTACACCCTAAAATTCATTTTTACACCCTAAAA
>JAQFXT010001073.1:0-21252 GCA_034683725.1 Strigamia crassipes | reverse complement strand
CTCGAAAAATACTATTTTTACTCGAAAAATACTATTTTTACTCGAAAAATACTATTTTTACTCGAAAAATACTATTTTTACTCGAAAAATACTATTTTTACTCGAAAAATACTATTTTTACTCGAAAAATACTATTTGTACACGAAAAATGCAATTTGTACTTGAAAAATTCATATTTTTCTAGGAAAAATTCAGTGTGTTTCAAAAAAATAAGAAAAATCCAATTTTTACTTGAAAAATATTAAACTTTTACTCGAAAAAATTCAACCTTTACTAAAACATACCAAATGCCTGTGACACTGCTTCAGAAACAATTTTCATCGGCACTCCTTCCAACTTAATATCAGCTTGTAAAGCCGTAATTCCTTGCTTCGTTCCCGCCATCTTGAAATCCATATCACCTAAATAATCTTCAATCCCCTAAAAAAAACAATAACCAAAATCAACATTTCACCACCAACACAACCAAAACATTACCAAAATATCAGTCAACAACCGATAATCCCCGATCTTAGTCACATTATCACCCGGCGTCGTAACCAAACCAATGGCCACACCAGCAGCGGCGCTCGACACCTCAACACCGGCATCCATTAACGCCAAACTTCCACCGCAAACAGTCGCCATGGAAGACGAGCCGTTGGATTCCAACACTTCGGACGTAAGACGAATCGTGTACGGCGATTTCTTTGGAATAATCGGAAGCAAAGCTCTTTCCGCCAAATATCCGTGGCCGAGTTCGCGTCTACCGGGAGGACCAACCCTTCCGGTTTCTTTCGTCGCGTACGGAGGGAATTCGTAGTGCAACATGAAATTTTTTTCTTTGATTCCGCTAGTTAAATAAATGGAGAAATTAATCCAACATTCGTACTGGTTACAATGTTTTACCCCATAATTGCTGAGATTGGGTCGGTTCTGAGAGCAGACTCTGGCGAATCGAATGTTAACGTAGAAAAAACCTTGAAAAATGTAAAAAAAATAGATTTAAAAAATAGATTTTTATTATTTGATTCAGTTTAGGGAGTGATTGTGGCTAATCAAACCTGCGTTTGCCCTCGTTGAAACAGAGATGATCCGTGGAGCGGTTTGTAAACGTCGACGCTGCAAGAAATATTCCGTACGTCTTTTAGGCCACGACCGTCGCATCTGTGCACAGAAAATAAATTTCTCCCGTAAATACAATAATTTGGGCTTCAATTTTGAATTAAAATGTATTTTTTGTCTATTTGGTGCCCAAAAAATGTATTCAGTCGCCTAAAAAAAGTTCATTTTGGTCATAAAAATGTAATTTTCATCTATTTGGTGCCTAAAAATGTATTTTTCATCTATTTGGTGCCTAAAAATGTATTTTTCATCTATTTGGTGCTTTAAAATGTATTTTTTTAGACTGTTTTGTGCCTAAAAAAGTATTTTTCTACTATTTTGTGCCTAAAAAGATATTTTTTCGTCTATTCGGTGCCTAAAAATGTATTTTTTCGTCTATTCGGTGTCTAAAAATGTCTTTTTTCGTCTGAATGGTGCCTAAAAATGTCTTTTTTCATCTATTCGGTGCCTAAAAATGTATTTTTTCGTCTATTCGGTGTCTAAAAATGTCTTTTTTCGTCTGAATGGTGCCTAAAAATGTATTTTTTCATCTATTCGGTGCCTAAAAATGTATGTATTCGTATATTTTGTGCCCAAAATGTATTTTTTCGTCTTTGCCATTTTCCAAGCCGGATCCGTTTAAAACAATTACCTAGTGTTTTTTTGCATTATCAACTTCCGAAAACACTCCTTAGTAATTTTATCGAAAACTTCATTGAGCATATTCGAATCATTTGGAAAAGATTCTAAAAAAATAAAATAAAATCTTTATAATGTCCTTCAATCCACTATTTCGTTTATTTACCAGCCAGCTTACTCGTTACATCTTGTCGTATTGCTGCAATGGCATTATCCCTAGATAACTATCAAAAAATAAATATAACTTTCTAAAATTAACGACCCAATTTACATTTAATCGCAAACCTTATCATGAGCATAATTTGTAAAAACTTCCTCAACTCGTGTCTCAGCTAATCTACAACAAAAATCAATAAAATTTACAACAAAATCCAAATTCTACTTAATTATCTAATCAAATTACGACGACACAGCGTCCACCATCTCCGGCGTCGGTTGGGACGGCGAAACAAATTCTCTTTTCGTCGCCCCCAACGTCTTCCGCAAGTCGACAATTTTCCTTATGATAATTTGCGTCTCCTTGAGCCCCGTTTTAATCGCTTTTAAAAAATCCTGTATTAAAATATTATCAGCAGCCGCTTCCAACATAACTGAAAATAAAATTTAAAAATTTAAAAACATATAAATTTCTACTTATATCAATTAAAAAATTAATTTTACCGACAAGATTATGTTCGGCACCAACCACGACCAAATTCAAAGCGCTTTTCTGCAATTCTCTTCGTGTTGGATTCAATATTAGTTCGTTATCGATCAACCCCACACGAACGGCTCCGATTGGCCCATTCCACGGTATATCGGACAAAGCGAGCGTCGCCGAAGCTGAAAAATAATTTTTTTTTTTTTTTAATTAACAAATCATTTAAAAAAAAATTATAATTGTTACCTGCATTGATACAAATTACATCCGGGTCAAAAATCCCATCTACCGCTAGTAAATTACACATTATCTGCAAATAAGTGATTTTAATTATCGATGTTAGTGTTTTTTTGCATCGACTCACTTGTGTGTCGTAGTTGTAACCTTTTGGAAATAAAGGCCGAAGTGATCTATCTGGAATTAAATTTTTGAAATGAATTGTGTTTGATTCGTTTATCGATCTCACCGATCATTCTGCTCGTTAAAATCTCTCTGTCTGTGAATCCTAATTCTCTGCGTAAGTGATTTATTGGAATTCGACCAGCAGCAGCAGCTTTTTGTCGGTAATCGACCTAGATAAATGACAATAACATTTTTTTTTTTTCTGTTAAAATCGAATTTTAAAGTGGAATTGTTTACTGTGAGTGGTAAAAATGAAGATGGCGACAATCTAACTTTGCTCACAGCCGTTACTAACACTGAAGTATCGCCTTGCTGAAAAATACAAACATTTAATTAATTAATTAATTAAATTATATTAATATTTTTATTTTTTTAATTTAAATTAGATTTACCCTGGCTACAACGCTTCCATCTGCAAATCTGGCCAATTTACCGCAAGTCAGGTACAAATTTCGCCTGAAAAAAAAACAACATTTAATTAAATTAGTTTTATGTTATTACTAATTATTAATTATTATTTTGTTTATAAATTCAACCAACATGTGCTTACCCATTACTTAAACATATTTCTGTTTCGTCCTGTTTGCTTTGGTTACATGATATTTTAGATGTACAAAAAGAATTGTATTGTACGTTTAATTTCCTAATGTCGTGGCCATTGCAGATCTTCCACTTCAAAATTGGAAAATGAGGAATACGACCTAAAAGATACTTGAACCCACGAACTTCCATCGCCATGTGCGTCGCCATGATACCGGGCGAGTATAGTCAATAAATCTAATACGAGCAACTCGCGCATGATACATCGATGTAAAAAAGAAACCTGAATTTTACGTAACCCATTTTTGATGGGCCTTAATGCTACAAAACCTAAATAAATTTTTTCGTTTTTAAGGTGGCTACACTAGCAGCGGGAATTCAGCCACACTTAATTTTCACCGCTAAAACGTTTGAACTATCGAAAGAACTATCAATAATCTATTAATAGAAAAAATTAAAATAAAATAAAAACAAAATTAATTGAAATTTAATTTATTTTTACAAAATATTTTATTTTTTGCTAAGATCACTTCCACGACCAAGACATTGGGCTAGAACAGCTTTTGAATTTTAAAGCGCTGTGACTTTTAGTTTAATGCATTACGCCTAGATGTCGCGCCCTTACGGGTTCCATCACTACAGATTATAAAGCAGAAAACACATAAAATGGAAATATGAAATGTTGAATATTCAGAAGTGGCTCTTTGTTGCAGAAAAGTTAAATTCCAAACAAAAAGAAATGCATTTGCAGGAGATAAAAGTTTAAAAAAATTTAAAAATTTAAAAATTTTTGCGGTAAAATTGCGTTGGCGGTAAAAATTTGGCGATATTGAATTGGCGGTAGAAGTTTGGCAGTAATGGTTCGACCACGAAATAGTGGCGTCCGGCCACTTGTTTGGCCGTACGGTCACTTAAAAGTGGCGTCCGGCCATTTGTTTGGCCGTTCAGCCACTTGTTTGGCCGTTCGACCACTTGTTCGGCCGTTCGGCCACTTGTTTGGCCGTTTTCTCGGAGTCTCCCGTGCAAATTAACCGGCAGAAATCTTCGTTTCTGGAGTTTTCCATACATGGGCCCCTAAAAAGTGTGGGGCATCTTACATCTAGGCCGGAACTTACTGCGTTTATTTCATAATCCAGCTCTGGCTAATCTGTACCTCTAAAAAAATAGTTGGCTCGTGGGTGTTCTTGAAGACTTTTACTCGGCTTTGTTTCTGGAAATTTCAGCTACTAAATGGAGATGATCTTCAGGCACGAGGCCCATAGGCGGTTGCTTATTCTACCTAATTATTAATTTGGCCCTCGTGGTCCCGGGCTATGCATGGGGCCCCAGACGGGTCGCTATCGTGCCAGCATTTTTCTTGTCTAACCTTCTTTGATTTAGCCTATTTCTACACGATTTCTACACGATTTGTGTAGAATTAGCATCGGCCATAAAAATTATGTGGTTCCACGTGTTTACAATTCTTTTTTCATGTTTTTTGGTAAATAAGCAAGATAAAATTTGCATAGTTTTCATCAAATTTAGCAAAATTGCCTCATTTATCAATTTAATAAAATAATTTTGTGATGAATTTTCAATTTGCTAAATTTGCCCAAATTTGCCAAATTTGGAAGTTGTGTGGCGCGGAATGGGGACCAGAAACAATAAATTAAATAAATTATATTTAAAACAAATAGGCGCGGAATAAGGACCGTCAAGAATTTATTTTAAATGGGCGCGGAATCGGGACGGGGCAGAAACGGGACGGCGCGGAAATGGGACCGCGGAAATGGGACCGCGGTTGAGGGACGTGCGGAATAGGTAGAGGCCAATATTTTGCCAGTAAATAATTGTTTTCATAATTATCATTAATTATCCCAAGTTTTTTTGGTGTTGACTAATACAATACGGTGCCGATTCTGTTGGTAAGCATCCGTTCGGCAAACGCGGGATCTGGGTTCAACTCCCAGCTTGTGATTCCTAATACAGTTGAACCTCGTTATAACAAATCGCGATATAACGAATTTTTTTTATAACGAATTTTTTTAGATGACTCGGTTGGTTTCCCATAGAACATCATGTTAAAAAATTTCGATATTACGAATTATTCGTTATAAAGAACCAGTTTTTAAGAACTCTCTAATACCCACGAGCCGTTTTTATAACGAATTTTGAAAATTAATCACACGAGTCACTCGTTTACATGCTGTGCCAGAAAATTTCATTTTTAAAATTGATGAAAATGAACATTTTGTTTTAAAAATTCTGTAAAAACGTTCAATTCAAACAAAAATCACCATGTGTATAAATAAATAATGTTTTTTTTATAATAAACATGAATTTGTTTACAGTTACACAACTGAAAACAAAAATTTGTACCGTAATTTTTTATAATGAACTTTCGTTATAACAAACAGATTTTCGGGTCCCTCGCGATTCGTTATAACAAGATAATTTACACAACCATTTTGGATGGCGTGTTCAATGTCAAGCTACGACAAGGTACGTTTTATTTATGAATACAAAACAAAATTTTTTTTTTTTTTTTTCATTACAAATTTATGGAAAATTTTAGTGATATTTTTAGTACAAAATAAAATTATTTTCGACAAAAAAAAATTTTATTTATATAAAAATTAACAGTTTATTGTAAATCACTGGAATGTTACGTATATATATATATAAACAAAACAAAAAAATTCTACTCAAATTGTAGTTAATTGATAGCGTTTGTCCCCTTGATTAAGCATCCTCAAATCCCTGAATACAAATGAAAATTCAGCGATGACTAAACGACCTCGATCGCTTGATTCGGATGTGGCGGTCCATTAATCTCGTCCTCAAACTGGGAAATAAATGTCGCGTCGATTTCTCGTAGTTTCTCGATAAAAGCGCCGCGTTCGGACTCGCTCCACAGATCGAACCATTCGTTGAATAATTTCATTTGACACTGGAATAGAGTTGGAGGTCGATCGTTGACGCGCAGCATCTCGATGGCGTCGAATAAACCGTCGCAAGGCGACGAGAATTTCTTGTTGAGTATTTTCAGGAAATCGGATTTCTGCATTTCGCTCCAATCTTTGAACCAAGATAAAATGTGACGAAGTTGACCTTCCATTTCCAAGTTTTTTTGATCTTTCAAATTTGTGGCCTGTTTGGCAGTCTTCTACTATCTGTTTTTCGTTGTTTTGGATGTCCTGGAATAATATCTGATATTAAAAAACGATGAAAAATTTATCATTTTTCGCTTAGATTAGTCGAATCTAAATTGCATTTTTATCTCGTTCCGAGCGAAGGAGATAAGTTTTGGCGGAAAAACGCAATTATGCAATTGTAATGTCTACAAAAGTGGATAATACTTACCGAATTGGGTATTTAAGTTGGTTTAGTTTGCCAAAAACCACTTGATTTTGCTCGGAGTTTGCTAGCCAAATTTAGATAGTTTTTGGGGATTAGTTACGTCTGGTCATTGTTCTCGATACTAAACATCGCGCGGTGCTACATGCAAAAAAAAATAGTTTATTTTTATTTTTTATTTGTATTAAACACATTTTTCACGTTGGTTATTTATTCTAATAGTTAATCCACAGGTTTCATAACATTTTTTAAGTTTTTTTTTATTTACTCGATTAAATACTTTCAATTACAACAAACTACATGAGGTATCATGCTGCCGGAAGAACAGGCAAAATGGCGAAAAATTCAAGAATCTAATCATGATTTGCACTGGAAATTGTTATTTACTTCATTAACCTCTAAACTGATTGTTTAAAACTTTATAAAATGTATTTATTATTATCAAAACTAAATTATCCACGTCCGAATAACTGGAAACGGGTCGTGGATTTGCTGAAAAAGCCAAAACTCGAGCGCCGTTATTGCAACGTAAGAGCAGTTGACAAGATGGAAACGAAAATAATGAAATATTTAAAATCAGAAATTAAACTCAGAGGTCCGATCACTGTAGCTGATTACATGCGACATGCGCTTATGAACCCTATCGGGGTAATTAATTTTTCAAAAAAAAAAAATTATTTGTTTTTAAATAATAATTATTAAATTTTTGTTTTGACAGGGTTATTATGCGACCAAAAATGACGTCATAGGAAGCAAAGGCGATTTTATAACATCACCAGAAATCAGCCAAATGTTTGGCGAGGTGCAGAAATCCTATCAATATTTATAATTTTCTTTAAAAAAATATTTTGAAAATTTTGCAGTTGATTGCTGTGTGGTGTGTTCACGAGTGGTTGAGATTGGGCGCTCCAAAACCGTTCCAAATTGTTGAATTTGGCCCTGGAAACGGAACGCTTATGGATGACATGTGCAGAGTATTTTATTTTTTTAAATTTTCTGTGATATTTTTCATTTATTTTATTATTTTTTTTATAGGTATTTTTAAGGTTTTCGGAAATGATTGACGATTTTTCGATTCATTTGATCGAGCAAAGTTCAACGCTGGCGAAATTACAAGAAACGAAGTTGTGCGCGAGTGGCGATTTCAAATATTCAAAACCGCAAGAAGTTGGTTATTTCAATCGCAATGTTACCAAAAGTGGTATCCCCGTGTTTTGGTACGCGCATGTCGATGATGTGCCTGCAGAATTTACGATATACGTTGCTCATGAGTTTTTAGATGCACTTCCGATACATAAATTTCAAGTTAGGAATTCGAGGATTAGTTTAAACTAGAATTGTAATCTATTTTTTAATTTTAGAAAGTGAAAGGTGCGTGGCATGAGGTGTTAATAGACGTCGACGATACTAAACTGAATGGTTTTCGGTATGTTTTGTCGTGTGGATCTACACCGAACAGCCAGATTCTTGTTTCGGTACGGAGTGGTGGGTCAGAAGTCGGGCACTGAGAGGCAGCTATCTCAACCTTAAAGTTTATTTTTTTTTGTGAAAATATTTTAGTCGGAAAAAAGATAATTTTTGTGATATTTTCGTACAAAAACGTGAATTTTTGTGATATTTTCGTACAAAAACGTGAATTTTTGTGATATTTTCGTACAAAAACGTAAATTTTTGTGATATTTTCGTACAAAATCGTGAATTTTTGTGATATTTTCGTATAAAAACGTCAAATTTTTGCGATATTTTTGTATAAAAACGTGAATTTTTGTGATATTTTTGTCTAAAATCGGCAAATTTAATGACATTGTGTCTAAAATCGACAATGTTTTTAGTCTAAACTCGACAATTTTTGTCTAAACTCGACAAATTTTGTCTAAACTCGACAAATTTTGTCTAAAATTGATCATTTTTGTGACATTTTTGTCTAATACCAAAACAATCGTCGTTTTTAATGAAAGCGACAATTCTTTCATATTTTTGCATCAAAAATACATTTTTTTTCATTTACGTAACTGCTTTTATTTTGGTACTGAGGGTGCCTCGTCCTATCTCTGCCAGCACTGTTTATTTTCTTTCATTCCTTTTACAAATTGCGATTTATCTTAGAAAAACGAAACTCGAGAACATGTAGAAGTCGGAACCGAAGCCGCCATTTTGGCATCAGCTATAGCTGAGCGAATGGAGCGGGATGGAGGATTTGGTTTATTCATCGATTACGGACACGATGGAACGAAAACCGACACATTCAGAGTTAGTTTAAAAATAAAATACAATAACTTCATAAATAAACAATTTATTAACGTAAACTAGGCATTTAAGCAGCACAAACTCCACGACCCGCTGTGCGAACCCGGAACAGCAGATCTGACCGCCGATGTCGATTTTTCCTACATAAGACAAAACGTCGAGCAGAAAGGTCGATTTTAACAATTTAATTTAAAAAAAATAAAAAATAATGTTTTCTATTTATAATAAAACTTTAGCGATTACATTCGGACCAATCACGCAAGAAGAGTTTTTAAAAAGTATGGAAATTGAAGCCCGATTGCAGGTACATCAAAACGAGCCAATTTTAACCCAATTTTAACCAATTTTTTCATTTTTATCAAGAAATTACTACGATCCAGTCCGAAAAATACCGAAGAATTAGTTCAAGCTTACAACAAATTAACCAATCCCGATGAAATGGGTGAAAGATTCAAATTCTTTTCCATGTTTCCATCAGTGCTCAAGGAATGCAATCCAAATTTCGTCCCAGCCGGATTCCATTAAGTAAACAAAAACGTATTTTAAGCTCGAAAATGTCAATTTATTTAAATTTTTAAGTTCCAAAATATTAGAATTTTTATATATTAAGTAGAATAAATTTTTTTAGCACAAAAATCGTTAACTAATTAGTAAATAAATTTTTTTTTACATTTTTTTAAATATTTTTTTTTTTTATAAATTCGGTCTAGAATATAAAGTATTAGTAAGGAAAAAACAAGTAACGAGGATTAGTAAATATAATTAAAGCATTAAACTATCAAAACCATGGAGAACACGTCGCGTTTAACTCAACATTGACTCCTTTTATAATTCCAGAGAAAATACCAATCTCCCGTTTTCTCCCGACAGGACTGAGCATAAGGTAAGGACGTTTCCCCCACGTAAATACATTTATCCGCTCGGCCGACGTCACCGGTAAATTAATTTTATCGAAATCTTCATAACTTTCTAGTTTCGTGATAGAAACGCCCAATTTCTTATACAACACCACAATATACACTTCTCTATCGGGGCCCCACGCGAACCACTTAACATCGAGTATCGGTCTGTTCCTAGGTTTAGTTTGTTTCAATAAATTGAGCCTGCCATTGAGCCTGCCATTTGTAAACTCCAATTCGTATACCTAGAAAGCGACAAATTAAAAATTCCACCGAATTAAATTAGTTTTATGAGTTTTTTACTTGAACAATATGTAAATTAGTGTCGTCAATCGTTCTTCCGACGATTAGGAATTCTTTTCCGTTGGATACGGCTGAAATGAGATGTTGGATGCCCCGGATTAGGAAATGGTGGTAGATTGGTTCCAATGGGGCGACAAAATGGATTCCGTTTGGATCTCCGATTACAAACATTTTATGCAGTTCGAGCGCGATCAAGAAATTTCCTTCTGAAATTTCAAACGTTATTTAAAACATTATTTTTACATATATTTTTTAATTTACCCTTAGTGAAATTAAGTGGACCGCTGATTTTGCAAACTGGAGACGAGTTGTCGAGTTGTAGTTTGAAAATGCTGAAATGCGGGATCGTTGCGACGAATAACATTTTTCGATAGTATATTGTTGCAACGTCCGAAAACCAAAGCTTTTCTAGTGTGCAGTATTGTTCAAAAGTCGATGAGAGTTTGTTTATTCTGAAAATCCGACTGGGTGATCCTAAAAAGTAATAAATTTAACATATAAGCTTAAAATCTATTTTTTTTTTAATTGTAAATTTTACCACACGACGGCGCCGGTTGAGCGGACACTATAAATTGCTGGTTATTGTAAACAAACTGTTTCCATCGCACTAAACTTCCTTTGGCGACACCGTCTGTTGAAAATTTAAAAATTGTTAACGTGAAATTGCATTAAAATTGTTTTTTTTTTTTTTTTACCGTTGATTTTCCTAAATTGTGTTTCCGGGTTCCATAAATACACGTGATGGGGTTCGCAAGGCTTATTGCGCGTCTTTAAAATCAAATAAACGCCTCGCGAATCTTGAATTACGTCAAACTGCCCATCTCCAATCAGTTGCGTCATGTGCGCAAATTCGAAATGAACCAATTTTTCCGGCGCCTTGATCCACGGTTCCACCAACTTGTCGAGCACTTCGCACACTTCCATCGCCTCGTTCGTTCTCAACTTCAATTTGACTATGGATTGGTTCAACTCGTGCATTTCGTGCGCGACGGACGGCAAAACCAAATTCGAATCCACCTCGCGCTCCAAACTCAAGAACTGCGTAGCCCCGAGAAACTTATGACTACCCACGATAGGCGATTGCAAAGTAGTCCACAAAGAGTCCGAAACGTTGAATAAATGACCGTTTATGTTGAGAATATTGACATTTCCGGTGATTTCCATATGATTGAATGTTTTAACGCCTGAAAAATAAATAAAAACAATTTATTTTATTATTTTTTCGCTGTTTTGGAAGATAAAACGAACCAGTTATCGTTTGAGGTGCATCTACGGTCATCACGTTTGAATTAAAATTGTATCCGCACACGTGACCTAGTACAGTGACTTTAGTTTTGAATGTTGTTTTCTTTTTTAGGATTTTAACGCCGCTTATCGGTTTGCGGTTCGGTATAAACACGGTATCGTGGTAGAGATCGTCCAATACGTAACCGTTGACGTGTTGCGCTTTTAAATCGCCTCGCACAACGATATGCTCGAATTTTTTGGTTCCGGAAATCGGTTGGTTGCCTAAAATAAATCAAATTTTTAGAAAAATAAAAAATGTTAAAATTTTGGTTTTTTTTGTTACCGTTTTTGAGCACGACATCGACCGGTAATTTAATTCGATTAATCGTCGATTTAAACACGACTTTATCGTCGATAATAATCGGTCTTCGAAATATTTTCTCTCCGGTTATCAAGTGCGGCACATTTGGATAAAATGTAGACGCTAACAGATGATTTAAATCGATTCTATTGACGGTTCCGCTAATAGTTAGATTTCCTCCGATTTTGATGCTTTTGGTCGTTTCAATCTCCGACGAAAAGGTTTTAACCCCCGTAATTGTCTACAAAAAAATTAAAATCAAAAACTAAATCAAATTCAACGTTTGAAATCGAAATTTACTTGAGCTTGGGTGACAAGAACAACATTCCTAATGAAATTGTTTAACGGAATCCCGTTGACGGTCCCTTCGACACTTACATTTCCATACACTTGGAGAGTCCCAACAAATTCTTTGAACGATTCGATTCGATTATCGCCATTTTTAGACACCGAATTACCGATTAAATCGTTTAAATCGATTTCGTTGATGTTTTCGACGATTACCAAGTCATTTTCGACGAATACCTCGTCCTCCAAGACTAAACTTGACACGCTTATATCTTCGTTTATTTTCATCACGTCTTTCTCAAATTTGATTAAATCGACTCCGTTGATCGTTCCGTCGATTGTCACGTCCGATTTGACCGTTACGGTCTTTAGATCGAAGAATCCCGGGATTGTTTGTGATCCAGACCTCGATAAAAAGTCGGTTGAGGGTTCGAAACCATTCACGGTGACCACTAATAGATCTCCGTCGATAGTAATCGTCTCGGAAAATATTTTGGCGCCGGTGATGTGTTGAGGCGTTTCGCTCTTTTTCGACACCGAATCTTCAATTACTTCTTCCAGGACCTTTTGGTTGATTTTCCCTTCGAGAATCGCTCTATTTTTAACCTCAATCACATCGAAGTGAAGTGGTGTATCGATGCTGTGGTCATGAATTCGGATGATCATCGTGTCGAGTTCGGTCAAATTAACTTTAGAAATTCCGCCGAATGAGCCGGTAAATATTGTTTCGGCCGTTACTTCGCCTAAATCATAGAAAAATTGAGTATTTTGTCAATTTACGATAAATTTGCGGACAAAACCTGAAATTGTTTTGATTCCAGTCACGGTTTGGGGTCTGGATTTCATCATGGCATCTTTCGTTAATTTATTCACGTCAACGTGATTGATCTTGTTAATAATGTGTAAATTTTCGGTGATTTTCACTTGATCCACGAAGGTGATGGTGGAGAAAATATCTTGAGCTGAATGAAAAAATAAAACAATTTCAATCAGAAATTCCTGAAATGTTTTTCTTACGAGTCGATAGTGTGACGCGTTCATTGACAAATTTCGTCCAGTCGACCGAATTAATCCGTCCGTTAAACTCCAAATGATTGGTAGTTAGGATTTTGCTACGAATTCCATGCAGAAATATTTTCGGTGCAAGAATTACCTAAAAAGATGAATTAATTCGATGTTTAGGGGTTAAATTTGCATATTTTTCGCACCTTTGATTCGTTTTTAAGCAGAATATCTTGCGGAATGTGAACATCGTCAACGGTACCGTTGACGCGAAGCGAGCGAACAGTAAAACCGTCGACAAAATGAAGAATTCCGTGAATCTCTTGAGTTGTGTTTAAAGTAACGGCGGTTTCTTTAAATCGTGTTAAATTCACTCGGTCAATTAATCCTTCGACTTCTATATCCTGAAATGTAGTTCGTCGACTGAATGTTTTACGCCCTAAAATTTAAAAAAAAATTAATTTTGTTTCTGTAAAAACTCGAAATTCTTACCGATCACATCTTGGGGATGTTCGAGATCCAAGAAATCGGTTTGCAAGTTCAAACTGTTGACGATTTTTAAATTTTTAACGGCGCCGTTAATTACGGTCGACTTTAAAAAGCGTTTTTCTTCGGTGAAAATTAAGTTTCTATCTCCCTGGAATTAAAAACATTGAAACAACTTCGATTTTATACTTTTTCCCTTAATTGTATTACCTTAAACACCGCATCCACTAGTAAATCAGTGATGGGAATTCCGTTAATGTAGCGAACGTCTAACAAATCGCCGCTAATATTAAGCGATAGAAAATGGTTGGGTGCATCTGTTAAATTTCTCCCGTTTCTAGCGATTTCAAACAATTCTTCCATAGTCATTTCGTCAATAGTTCCACCAACCTAAATAAATTTATTTTTTTTAAATTTTAAAACAAATATCGAATTGGTTTCATACATTCAGGTCTTGTACGTCGATTCTGTTTAGAAATATTTTAGTGCCGGAAATGTCTTGAGGTGTGTTTAAAGTAACGGCAGATTCAACCGGAATTCCATTCAATAAACCTGAAATTAAATGTATTTAAACAATATAGAAACATTAAAAACTTAAATTCGTTACCGGAAATACTCAAATCGCCATTTAAAACGAGTGGTGCAGAAAATTCCTTCATCGCTTTCATTGAAATCTTCGAATTTTGTAAAACAAAATCACCGGGAAATTTCTGCCCGGTAACAACGCCGTGAACGTGCACGTTGTTCTTTGCAAAAACTGTCTGGGAGAATATTTTTGGCGCCGTAATGACCGCTGGTTGATTAGGTTTCACTATTTCCGAATTCAGACTTGGAATATCGAACCCGTTAACAGTTTGCGCAACATTGAGGTTGCGCGTCACGATCAAATTCTAATAAAAAAAAAAATTTAACAAACATTTTTCGTCATTTAAAACATTAATCACCTTTTTGAAAATCTTTTTCCCAGTGATTATTTGTTTTCCGGTTCTCGTAACGGCGTGTTTGGCCAATTCATTCAGATCAATTCCGTCAATTCGATCGACTATGATGTCGCCGTGAATTTCCACGCGATCAGTGAAAAGCTTGGGTGCATGATGAATAACTAAAATAAACAAATAATTAATATCCCGGGTGTCATTCAGTATTTAATTAAAATACTCGTTTGCTCGTAATGGAGCGACGAAACTATTTGAGTCATGTTGATTCCGTTTAAAACTTCCATTTCAATATCTTCGATTTCAACGACATCATTGAAATACCATTCACCTATCAAAATTAAATAAAACATAAGAAAAAGTTAAGAATTGGGTACAGGAAATTGAATAAAATACCATTAAGCGTTTGTTTCGTTGTAGTCGTCAAAATATCGTCGGGAAATCGGTGACCGGCGATCAAATTCGTAACTTGGATGTGGCCGACGTGAGCCACGGGTGTGATGAAGATTTTCTTGCCGTAAATTGGTTCCTTTTGATCCCACCTATAAAAATATTTAATTTTAATTTTTGTTGTAATGATTTCACTTTACACACTCACGTGACGGCGGAATTCATAAAATTAACGAGTGGGATGTGATTAATGCGAGTTATAGTGGCTTTTTCTACCGAAATAACTTTTTCCTGGACGTCCAATTCCGTAAAATAGATGAAGTTCGGGATGTGTACGATCGAATTTCGTAAATCAATTGCATCTGTAAAAGATTTTTTTTTACAATAAAACAAAACTAGAAACCGGTAAAAATACACACCGTGAAGGAATTGAACAAATTTTTCGATTTTCTCGTTAAGTATTTTAAACTTTTCATCCCAAACGCCCAAAATCGGTTCACCGTCTTGAACGGTAAAGTTAAAAACATCCATCGATATCTTCTCGAATGCCGTCACGGTACCAAACGATGTATGTTGATCTATAGTTTGTTCGGTCATTTCTGTCACGATATTCTTCGGAATTGCTTTATTAGATTCATGATCTAATTTCACCTCCAAACTCCTCAATGTCTCCTGCAATTTAAAAAGAAAAAAAATCATTAAATCGAATTAAAACATTTATTTAACCCTTTTTATACTTGGCCTGTTGTTAAATGATGCAAAGCACTCGTCGGAGACGACCAATCGCGTATTAGCGCAGCGTGAATTTCGAAAACAAACGTTCTAGTTTCAGTTACAAACGGCACCATTACGTAAACCAAACCCTCATGGGAATACGATAAAACCTTCGATGAAATAATTTGTGTGGTCGCGATTAAACATTCAAATCCTACAAACAAAAAAAAGTTTTATAAAAATTAAATTAAATTTAAAAAAGAAAAATAAATAAATTTACCGACTCCATAGGTTTTGAACCAAAAAGCATGGCCGCCATTTTGGACTGGAATTAAATTTTGGTGGACAGATTCGGGTATATATTTGATTCGACCATTTTCTTCGACTTGGCTTACACCCACACAAGCCTCTCTCGCCCTAATACAGTCCAGTTTAGCGAAATTCAAATCGTGGAACGAATTCCCCTTTTTGGCTCCAAGTCGCATCAGATTTGGGATTTTAATAAAATCAGTACAAACTAAAAAAGAAAATTTATTAAAAAAATCAATCGATCGATAAAACTAATAAATTTATACTTGGTTTGGTCACAATAACGAATTCGGCTCGTAATTTAGACCATTTTATTACGTGAATTTCAGGCGAATCGACTAACAACAAAACGACTTCATTCTGCCAAGGCAACTGCAAACTCCGCCATTGTCTAACCATCGTCGACCGAGCTGGAAAATACTGCACCGCGACCAAACTATCAACAATCCACTCGAAAATAACCGCATCCTCGAGTCCAATTGCCGCCACAAAGTGTCTAAATCCCAACCGGAAGTAATGGAAATCTGTGGCGTTATGTAGTGCGAGTCTAAAAATAAATTTAAAAAAAATAAAATTTTTAAAATTCAAAATCCACAATTCCCCACCTTTGATACAAATAAAAGCCGTTAACATCGACGTCAAATACGTAGACGTCTGAATAAAGGCAGAAACTATTAGCCACTGCGAGGTACGTCACACCATTGACGGTAAACGACTCGGCATCGACCGCTCCCGACGTTCTTAGACTTTGTAAACTCGACAAAACCAAATTTGTTCCTTGAAAATAAATAAAATTCAATGACTGATATACTTGACTTATTTTTATTTATTTAATTACCACGAAACATCACTTCGTATACGTGCGATGTGCAGCCAGTCTTTCTTAGAACGTCATCATACCGAACTGCGAACAAAATGTTCTTTTTAGCAGTTGGAACGGAAACAACACGAATTTTGACCACGTATGGTTCAATTTGTAACGTAGATTGATGTTCCTAAACGATAATTAAATTTATTTTATTATATGTAATAAATTAAACCAATTTCTTACCAATTTTGGGGTTTCAATATCGAATTTAAACACTAAAATGCTTTGAAAATGCTCGAGATTTTGCAGAAATATTAAATAGATTTCGTCCTGGCCCGTTTTGGAGTTTGTATAAATCAAGTAATCCATGCTTATCACATTAGAAATGTTGAATACTAAAAATCAAATTAAATAAATACAAATTTAAATACGGAAATATCAAATACAAACCGCTAAAATTCGTTGTTGGTACTATCCCTCTAACGAAAATATTATTCGCCGTTGCAGCAACCGCAATTTTAGTCCCAAATTGACTAATTAACAGCGTGTCTAATGCTTCTTCGTGCCGAAATCGTGCGTAATTATCTTCGTACAGCATATTTATATATAATTCTACAAATATTTAAGATTTATAGAAAAAAAATTAAGAGATAAAACCAAATTTTACCCGTTTTTTGTCCAGCATAAACGTTAAACGAGTACGGATGGTAAAAATCTAGTGGCGGTTCGTCCCAAATATTCGTATCGTAAGGAATTTGCGTAACCTCGGTAGAAATCCCGTCAGGAATTAACGGCTGCTTCAGTTGACTCTTCACATGTTCCAACATATCCCTCATAGAGGCCTACAAATAATAAGAAATTTAAAATTAAATTTTATATTAAACTTCAATTAATTTACCTCAATGTTCTCTTTTTCTGTCCTAATTTGTCCATGGCTTACGTTAGTTGAATAATTAACGACGAACAAAATTAGAAATTCTAAAAAAAATTTAAAAAGAAAATTAAAAAAAATGTTTAAAAATAAATATCAAACATTAAAAACTCAACTAACTTAGCAAAAACATGTTAGAAATAAAATTCTAGTAGTATTAGTTAATAAACATAACACAAAAACACTCGGTTGACTCTGGAGCCACTAAATCCACTGATTTTATTGTCACAACCGAATTTATACCTTTGGGTTTTGGGTAAACCCATTACAATTAACGAATTTGCATAGGGGGTTGCCCAAACATAAATAAAATAATAAATTCGAATTTTTTTCTTCAAGTGGACGAAACTGCGGGCATGTTTACGGTTTTGAATACCCGGATGTGGATGGCAGAAGCATTTCTCGTCTGACTAAATGTTTTTAAGTCTTCGTTTTCCGGTTCGTAGTCGTCCACCACTTCCACCGTCGACGTGTTGGCCTCGGCTTCGACCGTGTCGCCGTAAAATGTTTTTAATTGTTCGGAGAGAGTGATGGCGCGGCCAATCGCGGCACCGAGTCCGTGGATTACCACCGCGGATTCGCCGTCGTCGAGGAGTTTTTGGCACCGTTTGAACTGCACTTTGAAGTCGGTTTTACGGGTGACGTAAATGTCGTTTTTGTCTCTCGGCATTTTCCTCGGTAGACGTTTTTTCAAGTTGTATTCCGAAGGGTCGTGGACGAATCTCTCTCTTTTTTCTACATTTTGGTTTGTGGAAGATGGTGTGGAATCCATTTTAACTCGGTTGAAATCTCGTGCAAATATGGAGTCTTACAGTTAACAATTTTAACGTATGATTTTGTATTTATAAATATTTGTGATTGAGATTAAAATACGTCACTATTAATGCTTTAATGCTGGTTTTCATCACTAGGGTAATTTAACGTTTAGTCAAGTCTGGCTCATGGAAGATTTTGACCAATCACACGGCATTCTAGTGCCGACTTATCATCAGTGGCTAGAAATGATTCTAGTAAGTAAAAAAAAGAACCAAATTATATTTTTCATGGATACATGATTAAAATGAGAAGATTCGTTCTCGATATTTTTATTTTTTTTTGGTTTTATTTTTCAGGGGCCCCATGCAATAATAAATTTTGTGATAATACAGTACAGTAATGAATGTAGCCCACTTGCAATTTAAAAATTTAACACTAAAAATCGCACAAAAATCTGCAAACGAACAATAAATTAAAAATTCACGTAAGTTTCCTCTATATATGTTATTTCTTCTTCACTAAAACCACTCGACCTCAACATCATCGTGAGTGAGTGTGACTTCCTTATCCTTATTTAGGGTTAAATCACCATTGCTAGGAAAACCTGAGGTGGGCATTGAGTTATTTTTCTGTAAAAATATATTTCATAAACAAAATTTGACCAAGTAATTTTGGTCAGTTTATTGTTGACACAAAAGGATTTTTAAACAATGATCGTCCGATAGAACGGTCAGGCAGACTAGTCAATTAAATTAATCCTCGGATGTCTGTGTGTCCGTTTTCTATCTCCTTCGAAACCACCGGACAGATTTCGAATCTGAAAAGTGCATCCAATGGAACTCGATCCCGCGCTGGTCACTTTTCAGATTTTTTTGCTTTAATATTTGGTCTAAATATCAACATTTATATCAAATAAGAACAGAAAGTGCAGTTTCCCTGCAATACCTCGAGTGTTGTTGAAACAAAACTGGATATTGCAGGGAAGCTGTCCCAATGTTTTATGCAAGTTTTTTTTTGGGTACGGCTTTTCTTTTAAAAAAAAATTAATTTCATCAGGGAATCCATCATTTGAGTTAAAATTCGAATTCCTCAGCCAAAATTTATCCGTACACCCGGTTCGGGATGACCAAACCGTCCGCTAGTTTACAAACTGCATCTTGAACGTCCAACCATTGGTTCATATATCTTTCTATGTCTGTTATTTTTTTGATATTTATTTGAGTGATAAAATTACATTTCCACACCAAAGCCGAAGTGTTTAACTAGCGAAATGTGTTGTAGATTTGGCAAGTCCAATATGGACTTCATGGTTTGCTAATTAGTTTGGGTGTGGAGACTTCGATCTGGGCTTAAAACAGATTTGCTCTTCAATTGTCAACAATCAACAAAAATATTTATTCTTACTTCATAATAATAACCTTGCCTATTAGGTTATGGTAATCGATTTTATCTTGTTTTCCTGCCTACTGAGCCCTAGGACGATTGATAATTGATTGTCAATCCTTCTAGCTCAGCCGACCCTGGCAAAAAGATATTCAATGTGCAACTGCCGGACCCTTGCCCTCGTTCTCGCGCTGACTTTTTCGTCAATTCAACATACTCGAACATATCAAAATACGTTAATAACAACATTGAATTCATTGGTAGTTTCTCATCGCGATTTAACAAGATACGGAGAAGTGGTACAAATTCTTCGTCCATATTTGGCGGAAAAATGATTTCTTGACCGTCCATTGGTCTATTCGAAGGTGAAAATTCTTCGTAAATATCGTTGCCCGATTTGGTGACGCGTTTGATGAAGACGACGCAATCATCCGGTGGGCAGCACATTTCGAAAAGAATTCTTCCTAATTTGTTGACATCATAATCCTGAATTTTAAAACAATAATGATAAATCTATGACAAATCAAAGACTAAAATTTAGTGATTACCTGATGATAGTAACTTGAACTGCTTGTGTCTTTATCAGCACTCGAAGCTCCCTCAACGTTACTAATTGCGTCTAAATCAGGCCTCTGTATGATTTAAATACCGTAAATACTCTCATTAAACGACCAGGCTGAAGTTGGCACCACATTCACATCCGCCCTGATTAGGGATAGAACGAATCTCAAAATTTATGTCCTCTTTCTTTTGGTGTAAAATTTATTAAAATCTGTCGTCAATTTTCAGAAATAATTGAATTTGAATGTTTGCCACCACATTCGGAAGTTTTGTTTCACATGTTCGAAACGGAATTTTCAAATGGCTGCCGTTTGAAAACTATGAGAGGTACTGCTCTGTATTTTTCAGGGTTCATAGAACAAAATGTCCTCTTTCTTTTGGTGTAAAATTTATTAAAATCCATCGTAAAATAAATTTTGGGATTTGTTCTATCCCTAATCAGGGCGAATGTGAATGTGGTGCCAACTTCAGCCTGGTCATTGAACGAGGGATGCTGAAGCAACACAGTATCCTTTGCTGCGCGGCCGGAAAGCCAACCTGCGCAATTAGAGCGCGGGTATTTAGCACGAATTACATTTGGGATCAAAAAAGATCAATTTTTGCAGGTTATTGATCTAAAATGAACAATTTTTGCACGTTTTTGATCTAAAATGAACATTTATTGCACGTTTTTGATCTAAAATGAACATTTTTTGCACGTTTTTGATCTAAAATAAACATTTTTTGCACGTTTTTGATCTAAAATGAACAATTTTTGCATCGAATAAATCAATTTTCGTCTTAAAATGCCAATGTTCCCATTCTGTATTTTACACATCTCTATTATTGTGTGGGAATTGATTAGTAAACGTGGGTATTCTACGAGACCATTTACGGCAGTAATAATTTAAAGTCACCAATTACATTTAGAAAAATAAAATAAATAAAATATAGCATATACCTTGATGAATTTTGAAAAACCGAAATCTCCGATTTTAGCATTATCTCTCGAATCCAAAAATATATTTTTAGA
>JAQFXT010001072.1:0-21256 GCA_034683725.1 Strigamia crassipes | reverse complement strand
CCTACTAACAGTGGCGCCACTATGTGGCACAACACCCAAACTAGGGAGTTTCGCTACTTCCCTTCTACTATTATGCTAGATCTAAGAAATCTAAACAAAAACATTACGTTTGTTTGTGTAGCATTCATCGTAGAAACACGATGAATTATGACGTCATAAGGTTGCATTAATTTAAAAGAAACGGTATCTCATCTTTAATGGATGCTAGCATATTTCTAGATTTATTAACTTGTGTAATACGAATTATGTAATTCGTGCAATCCATAATAATTTAAAAACCAAACGGGCAATAACTTTATGACGTCAGCCCCAAAGTGTAAATATAGGAGTTTTGTTTGACAACGGCCATTCGTTTTCCGCGAGAGATCTAATGGCCGCTGTCGCTATCAATCTTCATTAAGCCGAAACAAAAAATAAAAAATTCTTTAATTTCACCAAAGTTGAGTAGAGCAGATTAACCATATGCATCTTTCCCGCAGAGAAGCGATTTTGACGTGCGCGTTAATTTAGCTCACTCTCTTTCTATGAATCGATCGAATTCCCCAGCACTTTAATCAATAATTTCCAGCGCGACCGGGTGGCGTCCAAAAGACACTTTTACGACGACCCCGCAGATAAAAGAGCAATTGCACCTCGTCTCGTCTCGAAAGGTGACTAACAAGTTGTTGCGAGATAAACAAAACGGGGCAAGCGCGTCACCATGGCAACCGGATAAATCGCGCTAATTGTACGAGCGGATCGACAAAGGCGCTTTCTTTTACGTCTTTCACTCTCTGTCGATTGCTGCAGCGCCTTTTGGCTTTTCACGTCGCTGGCTTTTGTTTGCGACTCGTTTTGCATTTTTAAAGCTTTAGGTTTGGTTGGTTGGTTGGTTGGTTGAGGTCACGTGATACGGGACGACAATACTCATTTGTCAGTTAAAAGAAGCAGCAAATTGGTTTTGTTGTTGTTGTGGATGCACTTACCATGGACATCGAGGAAAAACACTTTGCTCAAGCCTTCGCCCACCTTGCTGTTTGCTTGGCACGAATAGTAACCTCGGTCCACTTCGCGGATGCTGGACAGGATTAGGGATCCGTTGTCTAGGATGTTTACGTTGCCGCCATTGCCAAGGATTTCTCTGTAGTCGGAGGGCAACTCGCCTAACAATAATGGAAATTGGAAATCAACATTAATGTGGAAATAAATAAAGATTTGTTTATAGAAAGCCATTTCTATGATTGGTTTATCGAAAATTCGATATTCGAAGTCGTCGTTTGGAACAATGGAAACGAAGCCATTTTGAAGTCACAAGATGGCGATTCGATAGATATTATATCGCGTATTTTTTTTAAAATTTTAAATTTTAAAATAATTTATTAAATATTGTTTTTAGTAGTTTTTTGTATTTTATGTGTGTTTTGTTTTAAATTTGCAACTATAATTATAAACGGAATTTCTTAATGCTACGGCGCTGCGATTACGTCACCACGATAGCGCTTTGTTCGGTATTATTTTGCTATTTATATTGTTGTTTAATTTAAAATTTAAAATTGAAATCATTTATTAATTATTATTTTAAATACATTTTTTTTATATTCGAAAAGTGTTTTGTTTTAAATACATTTTTTTTATATTCGAAAAGTGTTTTGTTTTAAATTTGTAATTAATCGGAATTTTTAGTGGATGCGGCGCTGCCGTTACGTCGCCATGATGACGCTTAGGCCTAACACTTACGGCGACCCAAACAGGTAAAATATAATAATTGACGTGAATTTTCTTTATAGATTTTATTAGAAATATTTTTTATATGACTTCCAGGTGATATTAATATAAGGCGGCCATTATAGATTTGGCCCGAGGAAGGTTTACTGCGAGTCTGTGTCTGCAACTCGAAGAACAACAACATCAACTTATTAAATAATTGACCAAGGAATAGATTTCCCCCATCTACTCACATATAAATGGATGGATGGGGGGTCATTCTGTCTTATCTCCCTAAATTAAATTACGTCGGATCTACCTCGCTAGGAAGTTCCACGAACCCAAATGTTGGAGATTTCCGCGGATTTTCATTTCCTCGACTCGAATTACCGAACAAAATGGATGAAATGTAATGGCACAGCGGTTAATTTAATGTGTTGGACGAAGAATAATATAATTTTTGTTTCACAGTGATTTATTTCGTGTAATATTCGTCACGAACTGCAACGGATGATGAAAAGCGGCTGATAAATCAAAATGGCAAACGACAAACATCGAAAACAGTAAGAAACGTCACGTTGATAATCATTTTATTCGCAACAAGGAAACTGTATTGTCAGTCAATTTGATCGCGGCCATTAACGTGATGAAAAAGAAATGGAGATTTTTTTATTATATGTTTTATATTTTTTATTTTTTTTTATTTTCCATACCTCATTAATCGTGCAACTTAACACACCCAACTAAATTGCCGGTCGTTTGTCACTCATTAAACATTGAAACGAGTGAAAAAGACTAAAAGGGTAAATATTCACGGCTGCGTGATCAATTTCCGGTCCGCAGGTGCTGAGTTTCCTGCAGAATTTCGGGGAATTTGACCAGCGTGTGGAATTGAGGGTGGTTGCGCGCATGCGCCGTTGCTTTAAGCGTTCATTCGTATGTAAATAATAGCGAGAGTCGTCGCCAATCTGCTCGGGCAACACAAGTTGCTATTTCCTTATTTAAATTAACTCGGGTGTGCTCGAGATGCAGATGTTAGTGAGACGCCACCTGCGGGTTAGTTTCATTCCGGAGGAAAAATAAAGGAATTGCAGCGTTAGAAAAAAGTGTCGAGATGGTTCTTACGTGGCTTGCACAAGTTTTTTACGTTTTCTTGTCATTTTAATTCCAATTAGAATCTTTTCATCGCTTCATTTAAATGTTTGACTCGGGGAAGAGGAATTGCGGTGAAGTTTAAATAACCTCAGACTGTATGGAAATTGTAAAGAAGTTTTATCTATGCTAAGCTTCTTCATATTTTTCCTTTTTATTTTCCTCGACGACTGAATTTGGCTTTAATTTTGTGTGCTGTGTATAATAAATTGCAACGTGAATGAATCAAACAATAGCATTACAATATTTGTTTTTTAAATGACAATTAAAATACGCTGGTTATCTTTAGTGGTTACCGTACCGCCTCGTTTAACGTACGGGTAACGTTTTTAACGTTAATACACAGTTTGCGACATGCACTTTACAGTTATAAAAGTCGACTTACCTTACAAAGTCACGTGATTTCCAAAAGTAGGAACTGTTTTTTATATTAAATATAGATACAATTTCTGTTTTAACTAATTCAAAACAATGCTGCAACTTTATTATTGCGAATTGAAATGATTTCCAAAGGAAAACAATGAGATAAACAGTAACGTGCGCTCCTCTCGCGAATAAAGCGAATAATTCAAAATGGCGGCGAACGAGGTCATTGCAAATCGCAATTTTAGGTCAGTGACATCACAGTGACGTAAATAGTGGAAAATTACCGGATTGGCTACGCTATTTTTCGATATAGCGTAAACTCCGTTAGACTTATGAGTTTTTCACTATAGTTATAGGCATAATGGAGATTTTTATAACGTAAAAGTACGTGGCACAAACTGCGTATTAATGTACCTCAGTTGTTACGTGCGGTTGTAAAAGTGTATTTAACACGCCTTCGCTGCAATATTGCTGCATTCTACATTTCGACTACTGCATTTAGACCAGCGTTATGGCTCTAACTAATTCCAAAATACATTTGTTTGACATTGAATTTAAAGTAAGTGCAGTTAAGTATGCATTAGAAAACAGTGGTGAAGCTGCGGCAGGAAAGTTTAGCGTGGACCCGAAGAATTCGCGAATGGAAAAATCAACAGCTGGGTTTGCAAGCAACAATAGCCAAAAATTTATTTTTGACTATTTTTTGGGGTAGACCCCCAGTCTCGAATAGACGCCGGGGAGGCGGTACGGTAACTAATGATTAGTTAACCACCGAAGGTGACAGTGGCAACGGTCGAAAGGCATTTAGAGGAAAACCCGGCGTAGATAATTGTCATTTATAAAACAAATATTTTGCATTAGAAATAGAAGTTTAATTAAACAATAGAATTGTTTTTTTTTGCTTTGGAGTCAACCAGAAATTTGGGAAGTGGGAGTAACGACCATGGTTTCTTTTTTATACGTTATCCCGATGTTCAGGCATTGAAAAAAAATTATACAGTTGAATCTCGTTATAACGAATCGCGGTGTAACGATTTTTTGTTATAATGAATTTTTTTAGATGACTCGGTTGGTTTCCCCGTAGGCCACCATGTTAAAAAATTTTGGTATAACGAATTTTGATATTACGAATTATTTGTTATAAAGAACAAGTTTTTAAGAACACTCTAATACTTACAAGCTTTTTTTATAACGAATTTTGACAATAAATCACACGACTCGCTCGTTTACACGCTGTGCCAGAAAATTTCATTTTTAAAATTGATGAAAATTAACATTTTATTTTAAAAAATACTCTAAAAAGTTAAATTCGAGCAAAAATCACCGTGTGTATAAATAAATAATGTTTTTTATGATAAACATGAAAAATTTGTACTGTAATTTCTTATAACGAACTTTCGTTATAACAAACAGATTTTTGGGTTCCTTGCGATTCGTTGCAACGAGGTTCGACTGTTAAAAGTAAATTAAACGGGACTCTAGTTGCGATCTGCGGAACAACTTTCTTGAGGCCCCAACCTTGCATTTGCATTGGAATCGGAAAAACACCAGAAAAGGCTGTTGGAGGTGGGTGGCAGATGTTCTTGCTGTAGTACACTTTAAACTAGTGGTTCCCAAGCTGTGCACTGCAGCGCCCTCAGGTGCCGTGACTGGCCTACAGGGGCTCCACAAATATTTTTATGACTGATTACACCGCAGCTGCCAGGTATGTATTACAGAACTACGGTTTGACTCGGGGTGTCGTGGAAAAATCTTGAAGCAATTAAGTGTGCCGTGAACCGAAGGAGTTTGGGAACCGCTGGCCTAAACGGTTAATTTTGAATTTGTCGCAGGATTGGAAATAGCTGGGAATTTGTGGATGTGGAAACGGGCTTTAGGATATTTGACTGAAGTGTTGGAATGTTTTTGTGCGTTTATCTATGCACGATAAAGTTTGCTTCCTCTCGAGGACTTTAATGGCAGATGTTGTTTGAACCACAAAATACCGATGTTCTTTGATTACCTCCGAAGGAAGACACGGCTTTTGAATTTCCGTTTCTGCCCCGAGTGAAAGTCTTAACATTCTCGGGCTCGGTTTAACCTCAACCTTTGATGATAAAAGTCAAATGTGCCCAGAAATGTTGAGAGTTCAGCTTATTAGTGTGTCTACTATTTAATTGCAAATGCTTAACACTTGAGATTTAGATGAAAACAGAAATGTAGAAATTGATGGCAGGAAGCGGACATTAGGTCAATTTGCGTTACATTTTCAAAATTTATGTCGAAAAGTCTTTTATGACAGCGGCATACGATGGTACTTGACTCGGTTAAATGTTTATTTCTCCATTTCTCATCTTGCTGTTAAAGGCACACAGTAGTAATTCTTTCATTTCTCAGTTCTGTTTTTGATGTTGCAATGTAGAGTTTGCTGGTGTGAACTTTTTCGTAGCAGTGTCACGTGTCTGGCTGGAATAGAAGCTGGCTTTTGAGAGTAAAAGTACTCGTTGTTTTTATTGCTTTTAAGCAATCCTGCAACTGCATTATTGCAAATTTAAATGCATTTACAGAGAAGGGGACGAACAAAACAACGACATTTAATCAACCTGGCGAAGATCGAAGTAATGAGTAGTGGATAATATCTTATCATGTATACACAGTCTGCGCAAGTAATTTATTTTTATTTTTATAAAAAGCCTTGTTGTGGGCTATAAACAGTGTTGCATACGTTACCGTTACAAAAACTTCCGTTACCAGTAACGATGTTATCGTTACGTAACTGTACGGTAACACATTATGTAATGCTGCCAGCATAACGTAACGGTAATTAGTTACTTATTTAGCAGTAACAAACCGTTACGCGAAATTACGTTATTGTTAAATTGCATCATGGTAAAAAAACATAATTTTTGGACGTTTTTGGTCATAAACGAACAATTTTTAATAACTCACATAACGTAACGAAAATGTAACGGTAACGTAGCGATAACTGTAACGAGATGCACAAATAAGTAACGATAACGAATGGTAACTAGTTACTATTTTGGCTAAATAACGGTAACGATAACTAGTTACCAAATTGCAGTAACGCGTGCAACCCTGGCTATAAATACAGTAGATAACGCTTGAATTAGTCCGGTATGTTTTGTTAGTGTTAATGTATGCTAATGAGTAGTTGTAATTGTATTCTAAAGTATTTATACGGGGAAAAGTGCGTGGCACCAACTGTGTATTGTGAAGAAGCAGTTAAATGTTTGTATCTTGGATTGGTGCTAATGAAAGCAGCAGCTCTGCCCGTTTGGTCGGTCTATTGATTGCCGGCTGTGGCTTATTGATACGGATAGAACACACTCCAAAAGGGAGGTTTGGAGAAGGGATGTTTACCTACTGCTTTCGTCCAGGTGATGCTTGGTTCGGGGTATCCATCGGCTTGACAGTCCATTCTAGCAGTGGCTCCCACCAACACCTGAGTGTCTTTAGGCTCCACCAACCAACGAGGGGGCACTGGAAAAAAAATAAAAATGTTAGGGCCACATTAGGACCAAAGGAGCAGAATGAAAAGAGAAGATCAAAGGCTTAAGGTGCACAACAAATCCTCGTAGTATATTTTTTGTCGCCCCTGAAAAAGCCGACGAATAAATTCATAAACACGACGGCGGATCAAGTTGGTGCGCTGCAATAAATTTGAGGATACGGCGACACTCGAGTCGAAAACAACAAGTCGTCGTTTTAAGTGTTTATATTAGATTGGAAGGCGAGTTTTGAGTGAAGAAATGGAGTGGAAGTGTAAAGTGGGTTCGGGAACCTACTGGAGGTGATTACCATGGACAGTGAGATGGGTGGAGTGCTTGATGGACGCGGCCGCATTGTTGGCAATGCAGGTGTAGCGTCCAGTGTGCCGGTGTCTGACGTCATTGATGGTCAGAATGCTGGCATATTCGTCAAAATCTTTGATGACAATTCCCTCCCCAGACGCGATTTGTCTCCCGTCTTTGGCCCAATGAAAGTAGATGGGAAGGTCGCCCTGCGTCACGCTACAAGTCACACGTGCAACCATTCCCTCGTGAATTCCTACCGACGGGAACGAGAAGGAGGCCAACAGAGGTGGTGCTGGAAACAATCAGGATAAGCAGAAAACGGTTTTAAAAGGATTTATGACATGAATTTTCTTGTCAGGCCGTTGTAAATAGAATTTGGATTGCAGATTTAGGTGGGCTAGCTACCAGTGCTCGCTGATAAATGCCTGGTGTGCTGAAGTGTTAGCCAAGGTGAAGTGTTAGACTTGCCAAATTGGATGGCACAGTAAGCGGAGAGGCAAAGTTCCGTCAACTACAGTTTGCGCTCGCTATCTCGATGCTGTAAATTACTTTTGTTAACGAGTTTACTGTTGCCGTTTACTTTAGTTCAACCTTATTAGGTCTATTATTAAACTTAGTACCACTAAAACAACCACTAGAATTAGGAAATTGTTTTCGCAATGAGTAATTGTCGGGACAATTGTGTCAGCGTGAATCTTATCTGGCAAGAAGATGAGTGCTGATCTAATTCCAGCAATTACTCCAGCACAAGTTGTATTTGAGACGTGAATTTATCGATAAGAAATCTGAAAATCAACCATACCATACCAAAACGCCATTAGAACTTGTTCGAAACGTCTGCAACAGATGGCGTCACAAGCAAGAGAACATTTCACTGATGAAAATTCCTAGCACTAGGAATTTTCATCGGTGCAAACCAACTAGATGACAAATGTGGTTTGTTACGAGTTACAGGATTGGTTTTGCAACAACTCTCTTGATTGGTTGTCATTTTATGATGTAGCTAGTGATGAATTGTCAGGCGGGAATAACAAGTATTGGTAGGTATTCAGTTTTTAATAATTGGTAAGGGCAATATCAGTCAAAGTTCAATCTATGCGATTGGCTTAAAGAAATGGCTAAAGTAAAACACTCATTACACGTGACATTACTGACATCGTCTCAGGTGAATTTTTAGTCTGTGGAGATTTCTTTTTGTACAGCCTAATTAAAAATTAGTCGTGATTGACGCTCATTGGTCGAAAATAGTAAAAAAAAAAAACAATGCAAAAAACGACTGATTTAACTGGAGAGTAGATGTGACAAGTTGGTCGCATTGGCACACATCTGCTTGAAAATGGGACCTGCAGTCATCTAGGTTTAATTTATGGCAACATTTAGGTTGAATGCTTTTGCAGTACAGTAGTCTGTCTTGCAATGATCCAAGAATTTTACCTCTGACATCGCAATCCATTAAAAAAAAAAACCTTGAAACGGGTTTTATCCTTAAATTTACACGCAATGTTTCCTTGTTATTTCTGTCTTTGTTTTTCTTTAGTCACTTGAGAAGTGCACTCCACAGAAAATTTATAAAGAAGTCATCCGTTATTGTCGCAGGCAGGCAGTCAATGAGGTCTTTTTTGCCCTCATCTTAAACAGCTCAATAATGATGTGCCAATTGCAGATACGGGTAATCCATCTTGTCCTGGCATTACTTTTCATTATTCTCAGCAACTTTGTGTATCTTAAATACTCAAATAGCGAAGACCGAATTGATTTTGTCATAAATCCTTTTAAAAAAGCACAAAAAAAAAGAGAATAAAAACAAACAGATCTTTAAAATCCATTACTGGAATTCAAACACAGCTCCGACATGACATTTCAATTTAATCAATGCAATAATCTTTGAAGACAAACAAAATGATACTTGAGATCTGTGTGCATTAAATTCTATTACGTTATGATAAAAAAAAGATGGAGTAAAGATTTTGTTTTTACCGTTGACCATTAAACTGCTGCTGTACGTAACTGCTGCCGCCATGTTGGAGGCGACGCACGTGTAGTTGCCATTGTGTTCAGATGCGACACTATCAATGCTAAGAGAACTGGTGTAGACGTCGAACGTTCGAGCCACCAGGGCTCCGTCTCTGCCCAGGGAAGTGGCCTCGATGGGCACACCATCTTTCATCCAATGGATAGCCATTGGAAGGTCGCCCTGACGGACGGCGCACGTGACCTGTGCGCGCATTCCTTCATACAGATCTTCATCTTGGAAGGAGAAAGGTGAAATCTTTGGGGGAACTGAAAGATGCCGAAGCATAGAGAAAAAAAAAGAACAACGAGAGAAAATCAAAGCAGAGAAAGAATAGAATGAAATTGAGTAGAAAAAAAGATACAATAAAAAGTTTTTTTTTTTTTTTTTTTTTTTTTTTTTTTTTTTTTTTTTTTAATTTGAAATGTAAAGAGATAAATCATCGGATTTCTCGAAGTAGAAGGGCGAACTTCTATTGTCTCAAATAGACAGTTTGGGTTTTCGGGGACGATTCTAAGTTGGGGGTGCTGCTGGTATTTCAAAAACCAAATGATGGATTTGAATTGTTCTCTAAAGCAGGGGTTCTCAAACTTTTTAACAGTCGGACATATTGAATGTTTTCACTGATACTTATTGATTATCTAGAAAAAGTCACTTTGTAACCAAAAAAATTTTTTTTTTGTTATTTATTATTGCTATTGCGACCCACCAGTTTGAGAAACGCTGCTTTAAAGTTCAGAATTTAAACGAGAAACAGTTCACTTAAGAGTACTGTTTTAGATTTGGAAAATTGAATTGATTAAGGGCCGTCCATACATTACGTAATTTTTGATTTTTTTGACTTTTTTCTCTTTGCAACGTGGTTGTAACAAATTCCTGAACCTTCCCTAGGAAATTATGTAATAAAATTGTAATCCTCTTCCAAATTTTTAAAATTTATTATCTTATTTCAACAAGTTTCAATTTTATTTTTTAAAATAAGGACTTTTTTAGATTTTAAAACATTTCAGCAACTAGGAACTAGAAATCCATAATTTCAAACACAAAATCAAATTTGCCTTCTCTTCGTTCATGTATTTTTTAATGTTTGGATGTTGGGTAACATCATTGAGAACATTCCTCTCCCGTCGTAATAAAATTTGAAACGCCCTCCTTCTTAAGGCATTACGTAATATATGGATGGCCCCTTTCTTCGAGTCATCATTAAGGGTGCACCTCTATTTCAGGCAGTGCTGAAGTGGGTGGTATGCCTTCAGCTTTATGCGGCGTGCCCACAGCTTTACACCACTGTAGTGGGAGATTTCTGCGGTATGCCCTGGGCTTTACGCAGTCTGCTTTGGGCTTTACGCAGTCTGCCTCGGGTTTTACGCAGTCTGTTTCGGGCTTTACGCAGTTTGCCTTGGGGGTTTCACGTAGTCTGCCTTAAGGTGCATTTTCATGTGCGATTTTTTGTCAAACTGCGCGCGATTTTTACAAAGCGATAAAAAAAAATCGCGCGCGTTTGCATGTTCATGCAAGTGATAAAATTAAACTTCAGTTTTCAAAACATCGCACGCGTTGCAAATTGCTTTCAATGTGGTCACGTTAGTATTTTGAGCCAATGAGAAGTCGCGTATTCTCACTGGCCAAAATTTTTGTTAAAACAGAATGCTCAAACGTTTTTTTTAGAATAAAATCGTATCTTAATCGGTTTTTTTTTTTTTTTTCTTGAAATGACTCAAAGAAAATACAACAGCAGTATTGTCTTCTTTTTTTTTGTAAACAAAATCTGCCTCGTGACATGTGCGCAGCCATTTTGAAAAAGTACGAATTACGCTAGTTGCGCCAGTAACACTCTCTCAAATGAAAATGGTAAAGCGAAGCTTTATTGTAAAGTTACGCCTAAAACTCGCGCATGAATGTACTAAACGCGATTTTTAGAGTGGCACGACAGTTTTTAATCGCACATGAAAACGCACAGATGCGACATCGTGAAATCTATTGTTCTCCTGCATGATTGGAAAAAAACAGCGCACTAAGTAGGTGACTTGCAAACTACCGTATTTCTTCGATTAATGGCCGCGGCTTATATTTACAAATGCAATTTTTGGCCACAACCTATAATCGAGGGCGACTTTTATTCGAGGGCGACTTTAATTAAGAACGTCGAATTCCACTTAATATTTCGTCGTATAAACGTTTCCATTTACGTCATGACGAAGTTTTGTTTGAGTGTCGTCACGACATAATGTTAGGTGTTACGTCCTAATTACGTCTTCTAACATTAGAAAAACCACTTTTAGGCAGAAAACCTACAAGTTCAACTGCAAAATACAAATACAAATTGCTTTCGAATATTAGCCGCGGCTCGTATTCGAGGGCGACTTGTATTCCAAGTGTTGATATTTTGCCGCGACTTGTAATCGAGGGCGGCTTTAAATCGAAGAAATACGGTACTCATTTTAAATAAAAGTACCGAGATGCTCAGATTACTCTACTTCCCTAATCTGTGGCTTTAGGGTTTTACGCAGTGCTGTATTGGATGCAAATCTTCGGCTTTTCTGATAACTATAGCAATGATTTTGGTTGTGCTTCTATTTCGAGAAATTCGACATGACCAGGAATTCGAGAAATGGTTTTTTTCCAAGGCCGCGGAAAAGAAAGATGGGAAATCACTAGATTCAGCTGCAATGTAAAAAAAAAAACAGCTTGTTTTTAATTTCCGGACAAGCATTTATTTACAAAATATGGCTAACCTGGCCATTTACAAAGGAACAGCTTACGGTGTCATCTGGTGCCCAGAAACATATGGAGCGTAACAAGCGCGACATTTTGGATTTTCGCAAATATTTGGGCCTAGTTTAGCCGCAAAAAAAAAAATAGGCTTAATTTAAACTTAAATTGTCGCATTTGTTTAGTGGCTGATTTCCCATCTTTCCTAAATCCTTGGTTTTGATGTGTAATTGGGAACACCAATAATAAGTCCAAATTATTTAGCTTATTGGGAGGCGAGGTTTTATTTTTTTTTTGTCTATTTCTGAAGCTGTAAATTTGGGGTTTTAAAGGGTGGGGTCAGAAGTGTGCTAAAAAGGATTAAGGATGGAAATTTATGTGCAAGTTTAATTATAGTGCTTCTCTAGCAGGGCTGCACGTATAAAATACACACTTTAGTGTTTTGTTTTTATTCTTCTACTGGTTGATGTTTGTGCAAGCAAAACCAGCAAATGTATTGAAGAAATTGTGATACACTGCAACGCAGCTTCAATTGTGCAGTATATTGCTACCTTAAATATGAGCTTCAATATCTAAGCGGATTTAGATGAAAGTTTCTAAACTTTTTAGTGGGATTTTGAACAATCTTGCGCTGTTTGATAGCGCACACATCGCTTGTAAAACCATTATTTTCGAATTTCTGCTGATTTATTATTATTTTTTTTTTTTTAAGAAAAAAAAAAAATTTATTTAGAAAGTGGAAAAAAAAAAAAAAAATTGAATCCATGCATCTAGATTAAAGATGAAGTCTGTTGTAATAATAATAATAAGAAAATGCAAAATGAAATCAAAATAAAGTGTTTGATAGTTGAATGAAATTGAAACAAGTTTTGGCTTTAAATTGAATGCAGATGGTGGCAATTAGCAGTTGGAGGAGAAAATTTTTGATATTGCGCAGGCAAGAGTGATGTTTGACAGTTTGTTTGACTATTAATCGTTGATCGAGTCAATTTGCACGAATTAACACGTTCATTAACCTTGAAGGCAGAGCGCGAACGCGGGCCTTTTGCCATAACTGAATTACAAATGATGCTTAATGACGTCATTACTAATTCCCGCGTTGGATTAATAAAACCTCAAATTAACCATTATAACTGAGATAAATGCGGGTGATTTGGATCTGAAGAATCCTGCTTTGAATTCCGTGCATTCTCGCGTTCAGACCATTTAAAAAGGAACGCACAACCGATGTTTGCCGAGTTTTCATCTTTATTTTTATTTTTATTATTTTTATCTTTTTGGATTTGAAAAGGTAGAGTTTTAATCTAAACTAATGGTCCATCACTTAGCCAAATTTCTGCGCCATTTCTCATGTCATTTCACTCAACGTAGCGATTTCCTGTACAGTGTGCGCGCTCAGCATGAGGCGCAACATATATCTTCACTCGGAGTTTGTTATGCTAAAGAAAGCGTTATTTATTGCGAGATTAAAAATGATTTTTAAAACACTCGTCTCATTTCCAGAGTCGTGTCAAATTTAATGACGTCACTTTTTTTATGTAACGGGGCACCGTTAATTTTTGTTTTATGATTTTCTTAGAAAAAAAAATCTTATTTAATGAATTTTACGTATTAGTTTGTGGAATGGGTTATTACTTATTATCGTGCAAGCCAGTGGTGGCTGTGTTATATATGGTTTATCTGAAACGACACTGGGGGGAAGCTTAGTATTCGCAACAGCATGCAATCCAAGGGGTAGTTGTTAACAAATTCTTTATGGTGAAACATTTATCTAGAGTTAATTGTGCTTTTGAGCCCATAATTCGAAGTCATTTAGAATAATCACCATTTTAAAACAACATAACGTAAAGCTCCGGATAAACGCCCGGACTTTTAATTTATCTTTAACCCTTTAAGGCTATACGGATTTAGGGATAACCAATTTCAGCCATAGGAAAATTTTTTTTCTATTTATTTATTTTTTTTGGTTAATGTTTGTGACTTTGTTTATGTGAGAACACACTTTATTTTTCAGGTGAAATTTGAAGTCATTGGTTATTATTTAATTAATTAATTCCACATTGAAATTTTCTGCCCCTTGAAACTTCAGCATAACAATTAAGCTGGCTTTCCTGCATTTGTTAAGAACGCTCCAACTAACCGATTTAGCTAACGGCTTTAAGCTTTGACCAGCAGAGGCGCTGGTAATCAGTTATTCAGCTCACGTGTTACAGATCAAATTACAGAATCGTTTTGTGCGTTCTGGTGGCAATATTGTGCACTACTTTGTTGGCAACAAGTAAACAGCGTATTACAATGCTTTTACTGCGGGACCTGTAAACTGTCCCTAAATCTGTAATGTTTTATACCAAAACGGCATATTTTTACCCTTGTGTCTCAAAGGGTTAATCCCAAAAGCCCCCAGGAACCAATTTTAACCCAGGTGATTGTTTGAGCTAGGCAGTTTTCACATTTTGAATTTTTTGTACTAAATAGGCATTTTTGTGCATGAAATGAATATTCCAGTGCCCAAATAAGTTCTAGCGCCTAAAATAGTTAATTTAGTGTCGATAACAGCTATTTTGTATGCCTGGCACTTAATTGGAATGGCCATTTATTGCAGAAATTGGCGGTGACCCCCGGACACTTAATTGGGGGCACAGGCCACTACCCGGATCAGGCCGTAATTCGGAACTTTACAGTATTTAAATTGCTTCATTGAGGGCTATTTTGGTCTTAACTTATAAAATAGCGGCTGATTTAGTTTGCTTTCAGTCGCACGAAATTCAAATTGGCTACCACACTTCCAATTCTAAAGTGCACCCCAACGACAATTCGTTTGTTGGCTGAAAATAAAGGAAATTTTAATTGCCATTTACCCGCAATACTGAGACTCAAAACTATACTATAAACAAACGCTAAAACGAAATTACTTCACACGCAATCGCAGTTAGGTGTGTTTTTGTATCCTGTTTTGGCCATTTATATAAACAAGTTTAAATTACTTATGAATGCGTCTAGTGTGTGTGTGTATATGATCAACTTTTTTAATTTGTAATAATTTATTTCAGGGATATAATTTAATAGGGTATTAAACTGAAATTTTTAAATTGAGCTTTTCCTTATTGGTTGAGAACGGGCGGGACCAAATTTGCGACGCCCAAATTTGCGACTGATTATTTTGGTCCAAAATTTGCGACGTTGCAGATTTGCGAGGAATAAAATTAATTAAAAATTAATTTAATTTATTTAATTTTTTATGGTCCAAACTTAATTTTGAAAAATTTAAAAAAAAAAAATTTATTTATTTAATTAAATTAATTTAATTTATTTAATTAAATTAATTTAATTAAATTTATTTAATTTAATTTAATTTATTTAATTTAATTTATTTTTATTTAATTTTATTTAATTTTATTTCTTTCTGTTTAATTAAATCTAATTAAATTTAATTTAATTTAAAATTAAATATACTGGTCGCAAATTTCCTACGTCGCAAATTTGGGCGTCGCATATTTGCAACAGTCCAAAAACTTGTCGCAAATTTGGGCGTCGCAAATTAGGTCCCCGCCCAATTGAAGTTTGTCATATGTTTTTTGAAACAGAGTTTAGCACTTCAACTTCAAAGTTGCGAATACTAGGCTTAAAAAAGTGAAGACGAATGTTGGAACGAAGCGAGGAAAAGCAGCTAAAACCTCGCTATCTATCCAATGTGTTAATTCTGGCAAAGTTTGCTGCTGAAAAAACTATTTTTTTTAAACATCTTTTTGCATCTACAAAAGAAAATACGATCAATTTCTCCGGACATTACCCAATGCTACTCACCCATGACTGTGATCTCCATGTCCTTGCGAACGGCTTCTCCAGTAGCTCCACGCACCACGCACGCGTATTTACCTCCGTCGATGGTTTTCTGAATGTTTTGAATTGCCAAGGTGCCGTTTGGAAAGAGCTTTTGGCGTCGATTGACCGGCAACAAAAGACCGTCTGCATTGAAAAAAAAAAAAAAAAAAAAAAAAAATGGTCACTTCCGTGCAAGGGGGTCCGGGAGTGAGGAAAAACATGATAAAACGAGACGCGTGCCAGGAAATTAAATCCATTTTTATTTATTTATTTATTTTTTAATGTTTGTACCTTTTTCCCACATGATGCTTTCCAACGGATGTCCGTAGACGCGACACTTGAGTGTGACGTCGAAACCCGCTACAACTGACATCCGGGACATGGGTCTGATACCGGGGGGGCCTGAAAAATAATGGATTTAGAGGTGAATTTGACGGGGGAAATTTGGGCGTGATTGACGGTGGTTGAGTTTTTTTTTGTGCGGCCAAAGGCTGATTTGTTGCGGCATTAAAATTTAAAACGCCGTCGAAAGGAAAAAATAAAAAACAAGGTAATGTAGTTACTTTCATGCCGAATTTAAAGTGTTTCGACATTGAAACTTTGCTTTTAAGGTACTTTGGGTTTAATTGAATTATTTTATGTTTATTGTTCCTGCTCGTTTTAGATTTTTTTTTTTTTTTTTTTTTTTAAATAAAAAAACTTTTAAATTTTTAAATTTTTGCTTCCGGATTTATTTTTAATTATGTAAGAAAAAAAAATTTTTTAAAATGTATTTTGGGAGTGGGGAGTGGGGGAACTAGAGTAAAGCCGGAGCAGGCAAACAACAAGCTGTAATGATGTATCAGTTGGGCTTAATATCTTGGACAGGCTGCACTCTGTCTTTGGGGTCATGGCTGTGGTAAGTTGATAAACAAACAAAATTGAAATTCAATTAGGAAATGTAATAATAATTTAAAAATCGTTCAAAATTTTTTTAAGGTTTTTTTTTTTTTTTAACTAAATTTCAAATATTGAGAAGACGAAATGGATTTTGACCGTTTTTGCTGATAGAAATGGATTTGGGATTTATTCGATCAATTTTTCATTTTTTTATTTAATTTGTGCTGCGGTTTTGGGAAGCATTAGGATAGAAGTTGTATTCAAAGTAGATGATTGATTTGATGGGAAGCCTATGGCACGAAATGAATGGGGAAGTCATTGTAATCCGTTAGTCGAGAGTCTTACACAGCAAAGAAGGATTATTCACCTGGGACTAAAATCCACAAATAAATCTCGCTGTGGGCGCCTGAAGTATCGTCGTTGATGTTCCCATGGCAAGTCAATAAATCAGAAACTAGCTTGGATCACATCCAATAAAAGCTACTGATTGGCTACTTCCTTCCGGGCACGTAACAGCTGCTCACGTGCATAGAATTTCCATTTATTCTAATTTCTCTACTTGCCCTCGGAGTGCAGCGATAAATACGTACCGCATTTCTCCAATCAGAAGTGCGCGCTTCTATAGTGATCCACAGCTGTGGGTAGATAACATAATATAGCAGAAATAGTCAAATAAGTCATTTTTTTCTTTTTTTTTCTTCTTATTTTGTAATAGGTGCATTCAAAGTAAAATCGATTTTTGGAAATCCTAATTTTTTTGATTTTTAGAAATTGAGAAAATCGGATTTCAACTTTGAATGATCTTAAAATTTTCCCAGAATTTAACATTTGTACATGCGCAGATTGAACTGGTAATCAACTTTCTGTTTTGAAATTATCGGTAGTTGTTGTTTCGTTGATTGAGATTTGTCAAAAGTCGATTAAATTTGGTTGATATTTACCAAAATTCTATCGAATTTTGTTGATGTTAACCAAAGTTTGATCAAATTTGATTGAAGTTGACCAAAATTCGATCAAAGTTGACTGAAATTTGCCAAAATTCGATCAAAGTTGATTGAAATTTGTCACGGTACGATTAAATTTGGTTGGTATTTATCAAAATTTATGACAATTAATCCAAATTATATTTAAAAAATAAATTGGATCGTCTGCAATACGTTTAAACAATTCCCAAATTAAAAAATTGATTGTTTCAATGAAATAGCAAACGGCACACATCAAACGAATTATCAGTTGATCTGTTATCTTTGCTGAAAATCTACCAGGAAATCAGCAAAATCAACAAAAGCAACTCACCAAGTGGATTTCTGAAATCGGATTTTCGAAAATCGGATTTCCATTTAACGACGTCAAAATCATCACTTCCGGTCTCCAAGAATCAACAATCAGCGAAATCAAAGAAATTGATTTTACTTTGAACACACCTATTGAATAAACCAGTTGCGTTGTGACTAAATATTACGCTAATATTCTAATCGTAACCGATTTTATCACTACAATTGGGTCTTGTCTAGAATCATGGACTGGATGCAGATTTTCTTCAATAATGGAAAAGATAATTCTGTAGTTGCACCCGCGCATTATCGGCAAAATGGAGTTTCCTCTGCGTTTTATTAGGAACCCGCACACAATTAGAGGATTTACGGGATCAACTGAAGATTTGATTGGCTGACATTGGCCACGTGCTGTTGTTGATAACAAAGGAAGTGGATAGTTTAACCCTCCAAGACATAAGTATACGGATTTAGGGATAACCAGTTTCATGCATAGGAAAAGTTTTTTCTTATTTATTTTTGCTAGAAATTTGTGAATATGTTTGTGTGATTACAAACTTTATTTCAAGTGAAATTTGAAATCATCGGTTATTTATTTAATTAATTATTCCACATTGAAATTTTCTGCCCCTTTAAAACTCCAGCATTTGCAAAGAACGCTCCAACTAACAGCTTTAGCTAACCGCTTTAAGCTTTGACCAGCAGAGGCACTGGTAATCAGTTATTCAAATCACGTGTTATAAAACGCATACCGAATTCAGTGCCCCTATAAAATTAGTAGTGACCTACTAAAAAAAACTACAAGGTGCTATTAGGGGTATTGGACCTGAAAACTGTTCCTAAATCCGTAATGCCTTAAACCAAAACGACATTTTTTACCCTTATGTTAGTAATTATAACATAAAACACTGTTCACTATTTGCCCAGTTTTTTGCACTGGGTGGCATATTGAAATCAGTGTTAAAACATGTGTTTGTGCCAGGAAAAATCGCACTTGGAGAACTAAGATTGTGTGCATGTGTCAATGCATACAATCAAAGAAGGCAAAAATGATGGACCATGGCGAATTTGTTTCCATATTTTGACTCCAAATAATAAAATGGCACTAAACTGTCATCTCTGTTCAGTTTGGTGTGTTGACTGCTGAAGAAGCAAGACGGGAAGGGGGAACCACATCACCTGTCTACCCGAGGGATGTCTCCACCATACAATTTTAATCTCCTAAGCTTGTGTAACTTCACTCTTTCGGAAAGTCAGAGTGTTCACAATAAATAAATAAATATTTAGAAATAGAATAATTATCAGCGTTAATTATGCGTAACTATCATTGTTTACTTGTCTACTTTGTTGACATTTGATATTTGTTATCCATGGGTAACAAATATCAAAATTGTTCGCGTATTCTTTAAAATGGCAACAAAGTAGTCAAGGTACAATGGGTTTATGTAGTCGTTTTTAAATTTTTGATAGAGCATTGTAGTTTCTCAATTTTTTTTTTTTTGGTATGTTGGGTGTTTAAAATCCTATTCATTTTAAGAGACACACTTTGACAACCATCTGATTGCCAAGAGCCTATCGAAGCGTCGGCAAAACGGGGTTTTACCATTTTATCGCCGGTCATTTCGTCGCCACTGTTTTGCAACGAACTGCTTGTTAATTTGATTTCTTTCACTATATTTCGTTTTTTGTGTCTCAGTTAAGGCATGGTGAGTGCAAACTGAGCAAGGGGCTTGTCTCTCCTCTGCATTAACACTGCTGTTAGAAGCCTGAGCCAACCGAGGCGACGAAATGATGCTACTTCGGCAAAACCCTTTTTGGTGCTAAAGTGTCTCGACTGCAATGCATAAGCAATTTGACAAAAAAACAGAAAAATAACTGAAGTAGACTTCAGCATTAAGAATAAAGGGATAAGCCTAGAAGAAAACGAAATAACAAATGTAAATGTTTGTTTTCCAGAAAAATGTAACATAAAATAGGTGTATTTTCATTTTTTTTTTTTAAATGAAAGAGTGGGGGAATTTTGTGTTTACATGGAACAAAATTTTCGGCGATTTCTCCGCAAGAAGCAAATTACCCAAGCAAATGTACACAAACTCTCTTTGAAATGGAATATATTCTGCATTGGCTGCAAACAAAATACATTAAGCCAACAACAATTATTTACATACTTTGACGATTAGAGTACCCTGGGTTCTTCTAAAGAGGGGGTATTGGGGTTTGTGCGGCCAGTTTAATCGAAATTGGTTTTTCTTGTACCAATTTTTATTTTGATTGATCTGCATCATTAATCACACCAGCTTTGTTTAAGCTTTAAACCAGTAATGGGGTGTATAGTGCAGTTTGAGGTATAACTGTTTGTAATTGAAGAGAGCGAAATAATGAAAAGTGCTAATTGAAGGAAGCGAACTAATGAACTGTGGCAATTGAATGGGATGATTGAAGTGTTTCGAATTTATGCTTTCCGAGGCAGAATCCATCAAGTTAAAGCTGAGTTTGGCTCGAATAATGGCAGGTTGTGCAAGCTCAAAGCTCAATGCAAATGTCAGTACTTCGGAAGGAAGGACCTTTGCCTATCAGGAGAGTTTTATCACCATTACTGATACTTTATAATGCTCTGTGAGAACCAACACCAGCACTAATGGCTTTGCTTCCCCTTAAAGGAGCCTATGCTTTTGAATTTTCATCCTGGAGGAAGAAAAAAAATTGCCGGCCGAGACTGAGGCAAAGCACGTTAAACCACTCAACCACTGAAGCGGACTATATGCATGTTTGGAGGAAACAATTACTAAGTCTGGTTTTGCATACACCGCTTTAAAGGGAACCTGTTTTGCACTGGATCTCATTAACTTAGGAGGGGGAAAAAAAACAATTTATTTGGGAAAAGAAGAGTAATGAATAGAATATGCAACCAAATAAAACTTGAACTTAATTATAGTGTGGTCCTATGATTTTATGGTAGGTTCATGCGAGACGATAAGAGGCTAAAGTCGACAGCAATGAGGCTGTGGTGGTGGTGTTGTTTTTTTTTTAGCTAAATTATTTTTTTTTTTGGTGTTGAAATGCGTTTTTTTTATCTTAAAGTGGGATTTTTGGCTTTTGAAGTGGATTTTTCGGCTCTTGAAGTGGATTTTGTTGTGTTGTTCATATGTTAAGTTAATGTATTATTTCACCTTGTAACAGAGTAGAGCAAATTCTGAGAAGATAAATGACACATTTGTGTCGGCTATGATTGTACCACTATGAACTTGATCTACTACAATTAAATAAACAAGCATTACTATTTTAACATATTTGTCGGCTATAAATTGAACATAATGAATGGAAAAAACGGCCACAACACCTCAATTACAAGCCGTCTTCGAATAGTAGCGGCAATTTAGAATAAGAGCCGTAACCCTCATTTTTACAATCTGTGGGAAGACTTTGTTAAGGACCCAACCTTGCATTTGCATTGATAACTGGGAAGACCACGCAGATTTTCTTGTCTGTTGGGTAATAATAAATTAAGCAGTGTACATTGTAAGGAAAAATTCAATTGTATATTACGTTACCATGGAGCAGTG
>JAQFXT010001071.1:0-21270 GCA_034683725.1 Strigamia crassipes | reverse complement strand
AGCAAATCAGAGCACAGAACCACCTATCCATAGGAAATAACACATGGAGACGTGTCCATGTTATCCTTGGTTCATGGTATGGCCAATTGGCTGAGGGGTGTTATTTGTACAATCTGCGATTAGATCATTTTTAATTGTGATAATGATGCAATTGACCGGTCAAAATATTTTGCAAAAACCAATCGAGCATATCAAAAATAGTAATGACTGAAACGCCCAGATACAAGCCCAGAGCACCTCCAATGTCGCTAAACAGTTCTGTGTTTGAATAAGCCGGTTCTTCCTTCATTATCTCTTGCGATTCATCGGAGTAAATAAGAGTGATTCCTCCGGTGTTGTTGTCCAACTTGTAACTGGAGTCCTTGTACATCTTGTACCCAATGTTGGTACATGGCCTGCTGCAATTGCAATTCTTCAGATTGTACGTACGATACACTCGAGATATTTGATCCAAAGTGTGAATGGTATCGTTAGAGTTTCTGCACGAAGGATGATTCGAAGAGATCATAAAAGGGAGTCTGAAACAAAGGAATGTTAGTCACTTTAAGTGATGATTTCTGGTGGATTGTACCTGCAATGCACTTTTTTTTCAATCATCTCATCGGTGCATTTGATCATGCATTGTTGAGATTTTGAAGCTCTTGTTGTACATGGATTGTTGACGTTGTTTTGAAACCGGAACTGGTTGCAAATAGAAATTTATTCAATGATAGATTGGTGGGTTGTGTTCAGGGCTGGACTGGAAACAAATTTAGTACTGGTATCCGGAAAAATAGTTTGGGCCATCGGGAAATTCTTGGTATTACGCCGGGCCAGTCCAACCCTGCTCGGGCCACCAGGAAATTCTCAATATACTGTCCGGCCAGTCCAGTCTTTGTTGTGATTGATTATTCACATACATCACCTTGACTGCACACTCATCAATTGTGGGTAAAAAGCTGGCATTTACTGGAAGGGATATTGCAAAACTGTTTTTTATTCTGTCAATCAGCACAGAGTTCTAATTTCTAGCAATGGGTGGCACAGGATAACAATGATAGAGGAAGTCTTCCTTAGTAAACTTTACCTTAGTAAACTACATTAATAATTGGACCATACATATCACTCGGTGCCATTTTGAACGCGCAGTATAGGTGATGTACAACCCACGGCCAAAAGTATTAGACCACACCAGCAAATAAACATAAAATTTTATTCTCTACCTTATAACCTTGGAGTAGTAAAGATAGATACAAAAATCAAAATGCACAGAAAGATTTGTTTTCCCTCTACAAAACCAACTAAATAAACTTATGGAAATAACACGTTTAACCCCGAAAAAGTTTACACGAAAAAATTTCAAACTGGTCAAAAAAAATTGTACCACCTTGTGTTTAATTAAAACTATCTGTGATATTTGCATTGGCACAATTGTTTTCTTTTCTTTGTATTAAATTCCCTAGACAACTAGTCATAGGATTTAAGTCTGAATCGGCATTCCAACAGCGATTATTACTATTTAGTGTAATATCAACCCGAATCGCCGAAGTGTGGTCTATTACTTTTGGCCATGTCTGTGGTTTGATTATGGACGTTTTTACTTCTCGTGCTGAAATGCGGACCAAATGTTCGCTTCCTATATCAATGGTTTCTGACAGAAGGAGAACAGACTGATTGGGAGTCCACGCTGAATTAACTAGGTAAACCTGGATTTGATAGTGATGCGAGTGAGTAAATGAGTTTGCTTGATTGACATTAGGGTTTAGCAAAAACTTTGACTCCAAATGACAAAGTGGCAACTAGGGCACTTAAAGTTTCTTGTTGGATGGTTTTTGGAGTTTGCAGAAGCACCAAACACCATATAATCAGGAACTTTAAATGTGAATTATATTTTTGAATTATTAAAAGACATTCAAGAAATGTTAATTTGGAGCTTGGAGTTAAGTTTTCGATAAACTACTTCTTTTTGATTTGTTATTTTACAAAATATTTCCTTCTGTGAGTGCCAAAATATATTTTTTCCTTTGCACTGATGTTCCAACGGAAGGAGATGTAATTAAATGGTCCTACGTAATTTCCTGTGTTTGCTGAAAGTAGAATTTATTTAAATGAAAATCTAAGGTTCTGAAGAGTGCGCTTTGAATTTAGTACATGATTCCAAGTCCAAGATGATGCTTCTGCCGTAAAGTGTGGATTCAAATTTTATCTTCAAATTTCCATCAGCAGGCTGATAACTACAGCTGGCATCATTTTTCTCAGATAATTTGTAACACTAAGAAACAGTAATAATAATAATTTGGAGTTTACATTAATCCAGTCGATTTTGCTATTTTGCGATCTGGACGATTTTTTAATTTTGTGTTTGTCATGCGATATCTGTTCTATCAACCAGATTCATAATTACAAACGTACAAGAAGGTGAAAATACAAAAATCCCAAAATTGTCTAAAAAGGTAGTTTTTGCGATTTAGACGAGCGATTTTGAGGCTTGTCAAATCCATAGCAAAATGGAGGTGTCCTATAGTCTGTTTCACAAAACTTTTAACAAACACCTATTGGCTATTGACCTGTCCGCAGCCATTACATCATTGTTACACATGCATAATTGTAAAGTAATGCAAAAAACTGCACTTATTTGCCACAAGAAGACGCTGATCGACAATAGCACCAATAGTGACTATTTTTAGAAGCAACCTTGACCGGTTAGCCCGGTCGGGGTTCAGTTTTAGACCCGCTTTCGGTTCCAGTTTCTAATTCTTTTTCCGGCTACTTTAAACACGTTCAATTTTAAACTTTTTTAAGTTTTATTTTTATATTTATTTGTATGTGGTTAATACTTTATTTTACGAATGTTTTAGCGAGTACTAAACTGCCATTTTTAAATTTGACTTTTCCTTATTGGTTGAGAATGATCACACGATCAAGTTATACGTATCCTCGAGCTTGGGATATGCCCAACCAATGGGAGTTTGTCATAAGTTTTGTGAAACAGACTATAGCTCGATCCAAGTGCCCAACTTGAATTATCATTACTCCGCTTTGGAAGAGAATGTTCTAAAATCGTGAGTCCAGTTACGGTGCCAGATAGTTCGACAGTCATAGCAACTCGTTACCAGGTGCCACTGTTTACCTGATGGGCGCTTGAACTACAAGCAACGAATCTATCAAGCTGCGCCATCAAGTGTCAGAATTTATAAAATAAAATTGATTTCTGTAATTTATCACAAGGTTGCGCTACAGCTTGAATCTTTTGCTGCCATCTCTTCCAAAAAAGAGTCAACGCGTGCTACAAAATGAACATATTTCTTACTTGTCTTTTGACAGTTACTGCAAAGGGATCAATGGCAAGCGTGTAGTACAATTCTTCAAATGAAACCCCTTTTGTATCTCTTCTGAAATCCGGATGCTGAATGTGCGAGACCAACGCAGCGGAACAAATAGCCAAAGGTGGAAATCGAACTTCGGGTTTTTCTTCGATGATCACTTCTAATCGCATAGGTTGTTTGACGAATGCAGCTACTCGTTGCCCAATGTGAACCACAAAACTTGCAACTGATCCCAAAATGACCAAGAACCAGATGAATTTGTGCCAAAAGCCGTATTTTGGGTTGTAGAACTTGTGGATGCCCAGAACTTTGTGCCGATATGGTTTCTTTTGGTGATGAAGTGGTCTTTGTTTGATACGACCAGGATGGACAATGCCTAAACGTTTAACATTACCCATGACTGAACCCCGAGATGGCAGGCCAGTTAATGCAGTACTTTTATAAAGTCTCCTCCTGACCTTTAGTTAATGATCTCTGTTCATTAGGTAATGATGTAATGTATGCAATTCAGCTTTATTTAGGAAATTGTTGCCTTAACATTAGTCAATGCTAATGATCTTTAATCAATAAGCTGTTTTGAAAATGAGTTTTCAAGGTGATTTCGGCCGGTTTTTTTTTTTTTTTTTTTTTTTTATTGTTACATTTTTACAACGATTAAATATTATAACTACATCCAAAAAGTTTTTTTGAGTGTTTTTGAATTGTGCAGTATTTTGGCATTTGCCATCTGTACTGGATTGTTAGTCTAAACAATGCAGCTAAAGAATTGGTTGCATTCTGGTGAGAATGCAGCCAACTAGAAACAATATATTGCTATCTTTTTTCCTGCCAACAGTTGGCAAAGATAAATAAACAGTCAGACATCTTCTTATGGCTGACAGCAAAAGGAAAGCTGTGTCTCTTCTTCCTCCTACATTCCATTCTGGAAACGTATGTTTTCTGGTTACTTTTTAAGTGTAGGTGCTTTTTCATTTGTTTAAATTACGTTGTGCAAGCCTGGGATCTCGAAATTCCCGGACATTTTTTGGTTTTAAGTGACGCTGTATTTTTCATTAGATGTCATAACGAATCGCAAGACTTCTGAGACTTCTGATTTGTATTGAACTCCTGCCGTGTGTGCTATTAATAATAAATGTTTTTGACTCAGCTTTCTAGAACCTTTTTAAAGGGCACTTTTTATTGATTGGTCAACAAAACTCCTTCAATGAATGACTTACTGTGCTGATCACGTGTTCTCACCAAAAGCAGAAGCTAGTCAATTCAAAAAGTAAATGTGCATCATTTACTTGTCATAGATATCAAAGGTGCCCAATGAGAATAAAGTAATGTTTTCCAGTGGGAGAAATATCACTAAATAGAAGAACACGATGTTTCTAAAATGCAACTTGTCTTTTTCCTAAACAGTTCACATGCTAAGAAAAAATAATCCCGTGAAACTAAATTACTTTTAAATATTTTTTTAACAAAATGAAGAAAACTGTACGACAAATGTAATTTATAACAACTAATGTGCATTATACATCGTAAACATATGGAAGCCAGAATACACAAACTTGTATACGGGTCTTAGTCAAGCTCTATAGTGCCATCATCTCTTCGGAATTAAATAAAAATTTTATTATCATTATTATTATTATTATCATTATTATTATTATTATCATTATTACTATTAAACACACTTGAAAAACAAAACAATCTTTGTAGATGAAACAAATTTCTTTATTTATATTTCTGATAAATATCCAATTCCAATTCCGAACCCCTCATTATCCAATTTGGTTTCAAAATTATCCGACGAATCTGTCTCCAACCGACCCCTCGTGTTTCTCCTTTTCGACGTCTCGCGACGCGCCGGTCTTTGAGATCCATCATCCGACGTCTCGCGACGCGCCGGTCTTTGAGATTCATCATCTGACTCGTGATTGAACCCAAAATGATCTCTTTGATCCTCTTCATCTCTCTTCGAGCTTGTCAACACCACGTCCTTCGACGGCCGCTTTCTTCTCGACTCCCTGTGCTTATGCTGCTGATTATCTCGACCATCATCCACTCTCCCATCATCACGATTCTCCTCACGATCTTCCTCATCATCCTCCTCATCTTGCGCCTTTGGTTTCGCAACTTGGTAATACCCAACGAATTCCTCTAGGGGTTCAGCACGGACCACTCGATCTTCATCTCTCTCCTCGTCGTCATCCTCGTGTCTCGAAGATCCACCTTGTTTGGGGTCATCGAGCAAATAAACCGGCGTAAAACCTCCGTCTCTTTCCCCACTTTCGTCGTCCTCTTCGCCGGATGACTGGAATTTATTTCCTCGCAACCGGTCGACATTTTTACTCCGTTTGTTTTCTTTTTCGCCCGGCATGTTCTGCTCTTTCCCTTGAAACGGATGACGTTTATCGATCCGGAAATGGACGTCTTCATCTTGGTGGTTTTTGTGTGTCGTTTGAGAACGAGGCTGGAAATCATCATCGTCATCATCATCATCAACAGGTTGGCGGTTTTTGCGGGGCGTGTGAGAACGAGGCTGGAATTGCTCTTCGTCGTCCTCGGGAAGGGGTTGGCGGTTTCTAGACGTGTTTTCAGAACGAGGCTGGAACTCATCGTCATCTTGGTCATCCTGAGGTCTGTTTTTCGGCATCTGGCGGGGTCTAGTGGCGGTTTGCTTAAAGGGTCTTGTTTTGGTGTTTTGGGCGTTTTCTTCTTCTTCTTCTTCCGGTTGGTTGTGGCGTCTGGGTTTGTGTCTGATGACACCAGGAATGAACGGTTTCACTGATGAAAATTTCTCGTCTTGTTCGTCTCGTTCGTCTTCATCTTCTGGGGGGATTTGCCTGTTGTTTTGGTTACTGAAACCCCTGGGTCTTTGTTTATTGACTCGTTCTGACTGTTGTTGTTGTTGTAAGTTACTGCGTCCCCTGGTGCTGACACGTGGGATATTCTGTGTTGGTTTCTCCAAATCAAATGGTTGGATGTCGATCATTAGTGATTGGGCTTTGGTTAGCTCAGAGGGTTCCACCACGGGTATCCAAGACAGTTTCATGGGTTTTTGTTCGCTTTCTCTTTTGGATATTCCTGGATGGGCTTTTGCACGAAGTAAAATCAAACCCCAGCATAGAAAAATCTAGTAAAAATAATAATAATAAATAAAATTAATGGATAAATTAAAATTTTATTATAATTTATTATAATAAACATGAAAAAATTAATTATTTATTAATTTAGTAACAAAATTGATATTTGCACTTGAAATGCCTTGAAATTTGACATAATTTGGCATAATTTTTGGGTTAGAAAAATCTAGTTAAAATAATAATAATAATAAATAAAATTAATGGATGAACACAAATTTTATTATAATTTATTATAATAAACATGAAAAAATTGATTATTTATTAATTTAGTAACAAAATTGTTATTTGCACTTGAAATGCCTCGAAATTTGATATAATTTGGCATAATTTTTGGGTTAGGAGTAAATCACAAGGTCATTATCAAGGAAATATTTGTGTCCTAAATTCCCATGGCGTTGGTGGAAAGTTAAACTCGTTCTTCATCTGCAATCCTGACCTGTGCACGCAAAAATTGTGTTGCAGGAGCAACGACTTCACTTAAATCGCTTTCATGGAGGGAAAAAAAATATATTTTTCTCATATATTTAGGTCTGGTTGTAATGTGTAATTGGTTTTTGCGAGTTATTTCTGCATGAATGGTGGTTTGTTTTGTTTTTAATTTAGTTCCACGCACGGGTAATCAATCGTTTCCTGTCTGGCTAATTTCTTTTTATTAGAGAAGTTGGTGACATCTCGAGTTCGACTTTCACTCCTTCACGCCGACTGGGTTTAATTATTCATTCTTTTGTGTGTCAACTGAAATGTTTGTTTAATTTGCAAATCCTTCACCCAAAAGATCTTTTTTTCCTATTATAAATGAATTCGACATAAAATGCAATTAAATTCTGATTAAATTAAGTTTGTTGTTGCACTAAAACGCGTTAAGTTATTGTCGATTATTCCAAATTGCTAAATTACAAGAAAAACACAATTAATTAATTAATTTATTTTTAGTCTAATTTCGAGCTAAATTGCAGATTTTGGTGTTGCAGGTGATTGATGTAAAAACTCAACCGTTTTACGCACATAATTTATTATTCATGTTTATGTTTATATTTCTGGTTTTGTTTGATTTCAACAGTTATTGTTTAACCAAATCATTTTAATTTAGTCAATTTGTCAAAAGTTATCTTTATCTAACCATTCATACATTTTCCAACACGAGAATCAACAATTAATTCGTCCAAAGTGCGACTTTATCAATCAACGTGGAATTTTTTTGGGATATTCAAAGAATTTTACGCGTAATGTTTTTTTTAACAACTTTAAAACGTCTAACTTACAACAAATATATTAATAAATAAAATATATAAATAAATAAAACTTTTTTGTGTGCATAATTGAACAAAATACAAATATAAATCAACACTAACCTGCACCAAATTCATGTTTGTGGTTGGCTTTGCTGCTTCGCTTTTATCCAAAAATATTTTTAAAAAATTTTTTTTTTTTTTTTTTTTTTTGGAAAATAGGAGAAAAATAGAAACTGTGTTGTACGTGGGAGCTGGTCTGAGAAAATTAAAAGCTCGGCGCCTTCTGGCCTCGTTAAATAGCTTTAACCTGGCTTTGGTCTAATGACTGCCATCTACAGTCATCTTTTCCCTGCAGCAACAAAAGCAAGTGATCTGTGCACACTTTGGAACTCGCTGCTTTAAATCCGTCTATGAATATTAATTGAACATTTTAATAATCCTCTTGCACCGAATTACTCTGCTAATCAATTTTACAAATTAGTCTTTTAAGTAAATTTAAATAAATAATTTTGGAAATTAAAAATTAAAAGTTATTTCACTTTTTGGTTTTTGCTTGTTTTTGTTTAGTTTTTATTTTAGCTAACCTCGTTTAATATCACTTCCTACACAAGGGATGGATAAGGTTGATGGACTTTGGTTTTGGTGTATTGACTATTGGATTAACAGTTGGAATTTCTTTGTCGCAAACAAACAGATTCTAATAACCATTTGGACTTATAACCAATCACTCATAATGGGAGCATAATTGATGTGAGGGATAAATTAGTCAGACGCAATGTTGAATATCATTTATTGCTTGATATCTATGCCAAATTGGATGATTAAAATGGAAAAAATAATACACAGTTTTAAAATTAAAGTTTGGAGTACTAAATTGAAACCGTCGTTTAAAAAGTAGTCCATGTTTGTAAAAGTGATTCCATGTTTGATCCTTACTTTTGTACTTGACCTAGTCATGTAGAAATATGTAAATATATGGATAATACTTGGACATGGGTGCTCAATTGGATTTTATGGGTGGGCGTGGGTGTGTAAAACACTTTCTCTCATATGTTTATTGTGTATCACTCTCCAACGATTGTTTGATTGTTGAAAAAAGTAAATCAAGACAAAGAGTTCGAAGTTTGAGAGCAACTTCTCCGACGCCGGCAACACTCTGACGAAGAAGCGAAACGGCCTGAAGCCTAGCGTCGTCAACGATCTGATGTTTATGCGTTTCAATCTCAATATTTGCCAATAAAACGCTATTTCATGTGATTTAAAATGTGTATGGGTAATTGGGTATGGGTGGTCTGGCGACAGAACTTCTGGGCCATGGGTGGCCGTGGGTGGGCAGACCCTGGCGTTCGTCAGCGGTGGGTATCCATGGGTACTCATTGAAATGGTATTGTCGGGCTATGATCGGGATGTTGTCAAGTTTTTTACCACTAACATCAGTTTCAATCCATTGCTATCCAACTTTGTAGTGTCTTCAATACACTAACTCATGTACTTTTAGGTTTACATTTTGACCTAACAAATAATAATGCAATTAGCATGTTATCAATAGCAATAAATCAGTCGACTTTGTATTCTGAATCCCAAAAACAGTCTTGTGTTCTTTTTCTTGCGTATACTTTGGGCCTGAGTTCCATTAGGGACTCAGGCCTAACTCACGAAGAGATTTTATATTCTATACAATGATCCTCTATCCGCGGACACGATAAGATTTCATCAAAAGTCAATAAAAAAAAGAACTTTATTTCAACAGTTATTTCAACAGTTTGAATAAATAATATGAGCGTTGGCAGCAGAAGACATACGTGTCAATTCATCCAAGTTTTACCGGTAGAACATCTATTATCAATGCTCGTATTAAAACTCATAAAGAGGGCATGTAATGAAGAGAAAGTCAGACCGGTTATTAATACTAAAGCCAGTAGTTGGTAGTTGGCAAGACGGTTTCGGGCTTTGCTTCCAAGGGAGAAAACGTGTTTCCAGACCACCAACGATTGGGTTAAATGCACTAAAAGGAGTAAAATTCATTATAATAGAAGAGAAAATTGCGTGTTGGGGAACTCCTAGTTCTGATTAAATTGTTTCAGGTTTGATGTTAATATTTTTATAACAGTGACGACATCCAGTCATGTGGTAAATTGGGTTTTTACGCGAATTCGTTCGATTTCGCTCCTATTTTGTCAAGCGAGGCAGTTTGAAACAGTTTAAATAAGATATCGATTTCTAGGAACATACATTTTTTTCCTTTAAACTTTCCCGCAGCTCGTCGATTAAAATGTCAAATGTCATCGAATGAAAATGTGTTTATAACTTCGGTTGTTACCAATATCTCGTGGCACTAGTCGTGTAGTGAGAACATAAAAACACTTCGCTAAGGATGTCATAATAACCATGAAGCGGTTGTTAAACTGGATTGGCAGAACCCGTAATGGAGTCGCCAACAAAAAGGTCAACAATTTAGCGACGAGAAGAAAAACAGAAAAATAAATTTTGTGTTTTGCGGATTTTTTGGAGAGAAAAAATTTGGATGTTTTTTTAAGTTTAGTTTGACTTTGTTTGTAGTTTGCCCCTTGAGCTTCCCTGAGAAATAAAATGTGACTTCACTGCAGCACACAAATTGAATAAAATAAGAAATTTAAAATGTTTATGCTAGAAATTAAGTTTTATTTTTGGTAGTTTATTGGATTTTGGTTAGTACATATGTACTTTTAACTAAATTATTAAAATATTTATAAAAAAAAAAAAATATTTTAAAATTAATGTAAAAATAATTTTTATATTTTTTTTCGTTGAGTTGTTTTATTTTTTTAAGTCACGATTTATTGGAGCAACAGCCGAGAAATGTCTGCTGTGAGTACAAACAAAACACGATTTTACATGAAGTCTTTGCCCGACACGTTTGTCCACTATAAATCCATCACATGTCCACCTCAGCGCCATGTGTCGATGGGTAAAAGACATGCAAACGTGTTGGACCATTACTTCCGGTGTTTTATTTGTTTAGTGAAATGAAAACCAATTTAAAATTGATTGATTTTTTTTTATCATTTGTTTTGTTCTAATTGGTAAGAAATTTTTTTTTTTTTTTAACATTTGGAATTTTAATCATAAAATAAAAAGATTATTTCAATCCAATGAGAATCAGGTCAAAACACAACGTAAAACCGCCATCTTTAAAACTAATGATGAATTAATAATCGCAGTAAGATTCGGATTTCTAAAACTAAACAAAAATTTTACATGTTTTACAACTTACTTTTTATATTTGTGTACAAAAAAATGAGAAAAAAACGAGGAAAATAAACAATTTTCTAAACTTTTTTTTTTTAGTGTTTATGTACAAAAGATAAGGAAAAAAACAATTTTATAATTGATTATAAGGAAAATAAAAATAAATTCCAATTTCCCTGCTATTATTCTGTAATTCAGTTACATTTTTCATCGATTACAGCAATCCTAATCGTCTGTTGACCTTCAATTATTCCCCTTTATCGATTTCACTGAATGCGAAGACATATTGATTATACTTTTTCCAATTTACACAAAACCAAGATGACCTTTCACTTTCAAAACCAAAAAAAAAAAATCAAATTTCCTCACAAACTCCATAATTTTATAAAATTTAAAAAGAAAAACCAACCAACCAACCAACCAAATCAATCAATCAATCAATCAAAAATGAGGACATCTGGTGGTGAGTAAATAATCCAAGAAATTTGGCAAAAGAAAACGGCTGCAGAGAGCGAGAGTTTGGTCATTCCATATATTACGTCAGCAGGTATTGATCTTCGTGTCGTCTCGCACGCCGCGCATGCGCCGTGCGTACAAGAATCACGAGAGGCGAAGTAGCTGAGGTAAATGGTAAAAAAAGGTGGGTATAAGCGGCCATTTTACACAGACTGTAACGTGTTTTCGCAGATCCGAACGTCGGTTTGGCACGAAACGAGCAAAATCGCGGCACCGAGCGGCAAAAACTGTGCGGGCGAGTGGCGACAAATCTTAGCTGTGCAAACGTGCAAACATCTGCTTCTCTATCGCCTTCATGTGCGCCTTGGGTTTCAAATTGAAAAACACACCTTCTCAGAAAACGAGCCTTCGGTGGGGTGATATCTGTCCTGTTGACTCCGGAATAACCCACACCCACGCGGCAGAATAAGAGGGCTCACACACGCACTCGTTTGACTCGTCTGTCGAACCGCCATTCACCAAACACCGCCTTAAAGGTGGGCTTTGCTGTTGCACTTTACTCGTCGATACTCAATTGCGAGGACAATGAAATGGGATAATATTCGTTAAATCGCGTTTTTTTTTTTTTTTTTTTTTTTTTTTTTTTAGAGTCGCACGGCAGGTAAAACAGGACTTATTATTGTTTAATACTACATTACAGGTAGGTGTGATTTATTTTAATCGATTTTTTTGATATTTTTAAAAAAATTATTTGATTTTTAGCGATTTTGAATCGATTTTTGGGATTTTGAGGTGGGAAAATGAGTTTTTTGGGTTTATAATTGGGTTATAATTTTTTTTTTTAATGGAAATGTGGTTGTATCGATTTATTTTATTCGATTTTTTTGATTTTTTGTTTTAAAAAAAAAAACATTTATTTTGATTTTTAGCGATTTTGAATCGATTTTTGGGAATTTGAGGTGGGAAAATGAGTTTTTTGGGTTTATAATTGGGTTATAATTTTTTTTTTTTAGTGGAAATGTGGTTGTATCGATTTATTTTAACCAATTTTTTGATTTTTTGTTTTAAAAAAATATTTTATTTTGATTTTTAGCGATTTTGAATCGATTTTTGGGAATGTAGGGTGAGAAAATGAGTTTTTTGGGTTTATAATTGGGTTACAATTTTTTTTAATGGAAATGTGGTTGTATCGATTTATTTCATTCGATTACTGATTTTTTTTTTTTCTTCATTTTTTTGTGATAGAATTTTATTAAATTTTAGTGTAAAACACTAAAAATAGACAAAATCGAAGTAAAACTAATTGGTTTCTGGGTAATTTAAGCATTAAATCACCCAAGAGTGTATTTTTAGATGCCCATTCCAGATTTTTTAACTATAATTCAGAGTGGATGAGGTTATTACATTTCCCATAAATCGTTAACTACAGCCCTAAATTCCTATATTTTTCCATAACATCAACAACAACTCACACAAACACACCTAAACAATCATTTATCTTTTCAAAACAAACCATATTTTTGGATTAGGTTATTTAATTATTTATTTATTTATTTATTTATTTATTTATTTAACAATTTCATCCCTCCTTTATTCTAACTTTTAATTATTCATTCACCTGTGAGTATAAAATTGACGTTAAGCTCTGGCATCTGTTGACATTAAAAGGAAGCTCATTTCCAACCTATTATACAAAATATGGCCTCTAGCCTCCCATCAGTCTCTTACGCAATTACATTTCATCAAAATTCATAAATTCTTGAGTAATTCAATTGGCAATAATTGCAAGTCGAATATTAAAACGCCATAAGGACATATTGGAGGTAATGAAAATGGCTATTTATTGATTTTCACTTTTTTTTTCTTCCTTTATTTCTTCTCTCTTTTATATCGTTTTATCGACTCCATACGTCTGGTTTTAGCACGGTCGGGATTTAAAGTCAATTTAGACATATGAAATGTGATTAGCTATTTAATCTAATGAAACAAAGCGCGTTTTGTGACCAAAAACAACATTAATTGCTCAATAAATGTCGATTTTGATTATATAAATTAAATTCACGATGAAAAAGAACAGCAAAAATTTGTGTAACCTTGAGATTGACCAGTGGGAAAACACAAAACATGTAAGAAAATTTGTAAAAAATCTTAATAACAATTGAGTGTTTGGTTTAAGCGATTTATTAATGGTGTTGCACACTTTTATTATCACTAGGCCTAGCTTGATTCCCCTCATACAATGGATTTTTTTTTTTTTTTTTTTTTCTTTTCTTTTTCTTGGTGTTTTGAGTTCCTGGAAGTGCATGATGGGCATTTACGTGTGTCAGCTTGATCAGGTGTTGTAATTTTATGAGGAATTTGTGGGTTATTTTGCAGTCATGGCTGTCAACTTAATGGGACTACTCGCGATCGTCATTTTCTACGTGTTGATTTTAGCCGTTGGAATTTGGGCATCGCGAAAGAAAGGCACGTCGGATTCCGAAGAAGAAGTGATGCTAGCTGGACGAAATATAGGATTATTTGTTGGAATATTCACCATGACTGGTCAGCCATTTTTAAATATGAAAAACGCGGGTTTTGTTTATTTATATTTATGTTTTTTTGTATTTTTTGTATTTTTTTATTTAGCCACTTGGGTCGGAGGAGGTTACATCAACGGAACGGCAGAAGTTATTTATTCACGGGGTTTAATTTGGTGTCAAGCACCTTTTGGATATGCACTGAGTTTAGTGTTTGGTAAGTGCAAGTGAAATTTTAGTGTTGATGATGCGCTGCTGCCATCTAGTGGCGGCAATACGCAACTGGAATGGAGATTTTGTGTTTTTATGTTTGATTTTTTTTTTTTGGTTTTATTTGGACAGGGGGTTTGTTTTTTGCTAATAAGATGCGAGAGCAAGGTTATATCACAATGTTGGACCCGTTTCAAGAGAAATTCGGCGAACGAATGGGAGGTTTGCTATTCATTCCGGCTTTGTGCGGCGAAGTGTTTTGGTCTGCCGCTATCTTAGCTGCGTTAGGTAAAAATCGTTTTTATTTCATAAAATTTTAATGTTTTATATTTTATGGTTTAATTTGTGCATCATTTTTTTTCAGGAGCCACATTGAGTGTGATAATCGATATCGATAATAATACATCGGTAATCGTGTCCGCATTAATCGCCATCTTGTACACACTGTTTGGCGGACTTTATTCAGTGTCCTACACTGACGTCATACAACTATTCTGCATATTTATTGGTTTGGTAAATAAATTTTTAAATTATTTCAAATTATATATTTTTAAAATTTTTATTTTTATTTTTATTTTTACAGTGGTTGTGTATTCCATTCGCACTCATCAATCCCGCAGTGAAATCCCTCGATCCCGAAGACGTGGATTGGTTCGGGAAACTCGACGGCCGCCATTTTGGCCAATATCTGGACTCGGCTTTGCTGCTGGTATTTGGTGGAATCCCATGGCAAGTGTATTTCCAACGAGTTCTCTCGTCGAAGACGGCAGCGAGAGCCCAAGTGTTATCGTACGTAGCTGCCGTCGGTTGCATTATAATGGCGGTGCCGTCGGTTATTATCGGAGCAGTTGCCAAAGCGACGGGTATTGAAACAGAAACCGTAGAAAAAAATTATTCATTGAAAAATTCTTTATTTATTTGTATTTGTATTTTTTTTTTTTAGTATGGAATGAAACTCTATACCACGTCGATGGGGATATACTCCCCGAAAATGAGCAGAAGCTGGTTTTGCCTTTAGTTCTGCAGTATTTGACACCCCAAATAATCTCTTTTTTCGGCCTCGGCGCCGTTTCAGCTGCTGTCATGTCGTCGGCGGATTCATCGGTTTTAGGCGCAAGCTCTATGTTTGCGCGGAACGTCTACAGGCTTATTTTCAGACAGCAGGTTAGTTTTGTTTAAATTGGTTTAGATTTGGGGTCGTTATTTTGTGATGGAATTGTCGGGATTTGAGTTTAGTTGCTGAGTGCGGGCGAATAATGACTGCGATTGGTTTTTATTGGGTAGTTAGCGCACCTGTTCGTTAGGGAAAATGTTGCTGGAACAATATTTAATGGCCACATGTGCTTGTAATGCGAAGTGTGGTTGTTGTTTTTTTTTTTTTAAATTGAAATTAATTATATTAATAATGATGATGATAAACAGTTTGCGGCAAGCACTTTTTTCTTATAGTTATACTTTGTCACTCGCACAGCATGCATGGTTACTTATAGTATTTATTAAACTATTTAAGAGTAAAATTAATTCAATAAAATTAATATACGGTTTTTACGACATGACATCATCATTTCTCAGAATCATGCTGTAGCAACATTAGTGTATGATGTCATTTTGGTGTAGTGATAGAGCGATATCTTGCAAATGCAATTTTTTGCCACGACCTATAATCGAGAGCGACTTCTATTCGAGGGCGACTTTAATTGACAACGTCGAATTCCACATAACATTAAGTCGGTTAAACGTTTCCATTTATGACTTGACGACGTTATGTTAGTTGTTACGTCCTAATTACGTCCTCTAACATTAGAAAGTCCACTTTTAGGCCGAAAACCTACAAGTTCAACTGCAAAACACAAATACAAATCGGCTGGTATTCGAGGGCGACTTGTATTCCAAGCGTTGATATTTAGCCGCGACTTGTAATCGAGGGCGACTTTAAATCAAAGAAATGCGCGGTAAAAGATCGCGCGTTGAATGAGAAGATGTAGATCGCAATTGACGAAATTGTTGTTTGTGTTTGACTCTAGGCAGGTGAGAAAGAGATCATATGGGTAATGCGTGCGGCCATATTTGTTGTGGGCGGTCTGGCGACCACAATGGCCCTGACCGTCCCTACCATCTACGGCCTGTGGTACTTGTGCGCCGACCTCGTGTACGTGGTCCTCTTCCCGCAGCTCCTCTGCGTCGTGCACATGAAGAACCACTGCAACACCTACGGGTCGCTGTCTGCTTACATTGTCGGTTTACTCCTCCGATTCCTCGGCGGCGAAGACCTCATGCACCTCCCCGCGGTCGTGCACTACCCCTGGTACAACGAGGACGACGGCCAGCTCTTCCCGTTTCGGACCTTGGCCATGCTGGCCAGTCTGGCCACGCTGCTGCTCGTCTCGTGCTTCACGAATTGGATTTTCGAGAACGCTTACCTGACGGCCAAATGGGACATCTTTCAATGCGTCGTCAACATTCCCGAGGATGTTCTCAAGGTCCAGGAGCCCCACGAAGGCGAAATGTCGGTCCTCAACCCCGATCTGACCGCCGCCAAGACCTACCAATCCAACGAGATGAACGGACGCGTCAACCCGGCCCTCAATGTGAGCAGCGAAGACGTCAGGAACAACCCGTCGGTAACGCCACCCGCGTTCGGCGGCGGAAACCCCAAGAACAACATCTTCCCCAACAACCCGGCGCAAGCAGAACGTGAAACCAGCTCCTTGTAAAGACTCTCTATCTCTCTCTCTCTCATCGTCATGTCAACCGTCGTTTATTCTATGTGCAAAAATTGGTCGACAATTTTTTTTTTTTTTTAATTTTTAATTTTTAATTTTTAATTTAATTTTTTTAATTGTAGAAATTAGAATTAGACAAAATGTTTCTGTGCTTTTGCACTTTTTATTTTTATTTTTATTTTTTTTTGAGGGAGATTGTATAATTTTCTACCGTTTGTTTTATTGCAATTTTTCGAATTTTTCATGCCTGATCAATGCAATTTGGTGGGAAAGTCCTGAGGTTGGTGGTTGCGACGTTGCGTTTGTGTAAATGGATGTTCTAGTTGGTTTTAAGATAGAAACAACAAAATATTACAATGAGATTTACTCCAGCTCCACTGCCCTATACGATTTAATGAATGGAAAAGAGAATTTTAAGAAAAGAAAAATAAATAAACCCTTTGATGTTTCAGCACATGTTTCAACAAGTACAGAAATAATCTTGAAGCTTTTTTTGCTTGTAATTTATCACAATGTCAAATTTTTTAGATTTCAATTGAGAGATATTTAAAAAAAAAAGTAAAATGTGCCAATCACACACTTTCATTGCCCTAAGAAATCCGCCCTCAGAAAATTAGATGACAATTTAGAACAAAAAGGAATAAGAAAATCTGTCCACTTATCACTTAAATATCTAAATAATGTATACTTGTTTGGATTCATTCGGTCCTCTCGATTCAACACTCCCCCCTTCTCTCCCCCCAAAACACCCAATTGGTTCCCTCTGTAGATTAAGCGCAGTGTTCATTAACAGCTGTGATTAAAGGGACAAATTATATGGAATTAAATTGACATTTGTTTGGATAATTACTGGAGAAGAAGTAGGTTAAGGATTGTGTTATGTATCTATACGTAACAGCAACAAATCATTTGCCAATTGTAACAGCTTGTAACGTTATGTAATGTTACTTTTTACGCAGTGGAAACGTGCTGGGCCCATAACCTGATGAATATCGAAGGATTTAAGGGGATGTGAAAATAAGGGATAACGTTAGCGTAAAACCGGTTCCGTTACAGATTTATTACGGTATTAATGGGTTGTGCCAGGCGGCTCTGATGCGTAAGTGTCATCATAGTTACAACCGTAAACTCTGAATAAAAGGGCGGGCGTCTATTTGGACCAAAGCGATTATTTGAGCTTGCGTTTAATTAGATTCATTAGAAATAAATCAATTTTTATGCACAAAACTACTTTTGACGCCAGAATATGGACATTGTGTGTGCAAGCAAAAATGTGGTTGCTAAATTAAATGAAGTAACAACCCAATGGAATTACCCTAAGAAAATAATTAGCGCTTAATGAAAACAAATCAGAGCTTTACGGTATGTACCGAACGTTGGAATAACCGAAACTATCCAGGAAGATTAAAAGGTTATTGGAAGTGACTTACAAGACGTTCAATTCTGGAGGGATAAATGACACTTAGATGGATTTGGAAAACAAAAGTAGCATAAATTTTGTTTTAAGCGACTTTTACTAATGTTTTCGGTATAACTGGAAGTTTAGTTTTAGTGGGGAACCTGAGCGAAATGCGAATGCGCAACCCGTGGCGAAGACAAATGACATTCCTCAAAAACGTCCGGAGAGGATGTAAGTTAGCAAGACGTCAATGGGCCTCTGTGCAAGTTGGGTTGATAATGGGTTTTTTATGCCAGTATAGATTAGGGCTGGATGCGTTATCTGCAATGGAAATTCCTTATAAACTTGTCCCTTTGATTTCAATTTTGTTTTGGTGTTAATTTCTGTGTCTGGAAATGGGATTTTTTTGTTTGTTTCTTCTAATTTTTGCTTCTGAAAAATTCTATTGACATTTTTTCAAAACAAAAAGGTGTATATTATGGTTGATCAAAAGCAGCTGGAGTGGGATGTTCAATATGTCTTGCCAAATTATACTAGCAGCAATATTTACACAATTTTTTTAAAAAGTAAAAATAAAAGGAAGATTATTTTGTGTTTTATTTAAAAGTTGCTAGGTCATATGAAATTGCAACTTGAGTTGAAAAGTTTAAATTTTTAGTTATCTACACTCTCTGATCAATGCAAATAAAGTCTATTCTATTCGGATTTCTACAACACAATATCAATGCAACAAATAACAAATGGGTCAGATCAGTATCAATATCAATGCAATTGATGAACTGTATAGTTGATTTTAAATGAAAAACAATATGTATACTCCTCATCACCCATTTTGACTAATGTATGTAAATGTAGCTGATCAGAGCATGGAAGAGAAAAATATAAAATAACAAATATCAATGCAATGTTTAAATAAAAATAAACAGTTGTCTTTCAACAACAAAAAAAATATAAGAAACTCATATCATCTAGGACAAATATTTTGTTAATTTTTTTAATTGTAGTGCAATTGTATATACACTGTTTTAGCTTATATTAAGTTGTTATGAATGGACCCGGTTCAAGTTAGCGACGCCGTGTTAGCGATGCCGTATAAAATATAATAAATATAAATAAATATGCGACAAAGAAAAAAATTACTTACAAAGTTAGAAATATGTATTATATTTCCGATTTAAATACATCAAAAACATCAAAATTATTGTAACATTTTTTTTCGGCGAGTTTTGGCGTTTACGGCTTATTTCGGCGATTTAATTTACACGCGATGCCAGATTCCGCGTTGTGCTGCAGCTAGAGTCACCGTTTATTATTTCAGACCTGTCGCATACTTTGTCATAGTTTTAAGCTGTCCCATATATGCGAACTTGTTGAAGCAAAGAGTTTGCAGCTTATTAGGACATTTTTTCGGGGTCCTCGATGGGTGGGAGACTCCTAGTCGCTAATGTGGCGTCGCTATCGTGATCCGTGCCGGTTATGGACAGGTGCCTGGTGCATCCGATTTTTATTTGTTTTTCATTTTTATTTTTTGAATTTTTAAATAAATAAATAATGTAAATCTAGTATTTGTGGAACAAAATGTTGTATATTGTGAAATGATGAAATTATTGGACTACAAAGCAATATGTTATACATAAATGAATTTAAATAAGTAAATATTTGGTTTTTGTTTTGGTGTGGTTTTTGCTGGTTCTAATCAAAGAAAAACAAAATCAATGCATGATGTTATAACTGTTACTATATTGCGTATTGCCTTATACATGATGGTCTTAACTGATGTAAATTTCAAACATTCTTGATGTATTAGGGAGGTTGCAACTTGAAAATGTCAAAGAAGAGACACAAATGGTTGTTGGTTACTTACAAGGGGAAAAAAAATAATTTTAACAAAAAACATGGTGTATTAAATGTATAATCTTTTAATCTCAATATGTGACTATAGAAACCAAAGAGAAAAGAAAAATAACCATAATAAACAAATGTTGTAATCAATTGAATATATTTACTTACCCAATACTGGTTCACTCTTTTTAGATAAGTGATATTTGCATCAATTGTTTACTTATTTAAAATGACAGAACCAGTTTATAGGACTGTAGACAATCAGTAAGTAATAACTACACTGCTTGACCAGCATTTTATCAGTAAAAATTGCTGGCTTGTGGTCATTTGTTTCCACAATTTATTATTTTCATCAATTAATTAAAATATATAAAGTAAAAAAAAGACTAAATTTTAATAAAAATGGATTTTTGTTTGATAGGTGCTTCCAAGTATGGGCATTTACCCTCCCCCCAACCCCAATTGTGGAAACAAAACATAGATTTATATATATATATATATAGTAAAGGAAAAAACCTATAGTTGTAATGGACTCACAACCAAGTTCTCTAATTTCCCCAACCAACACATTCCTATAGGATCTATCTGTGATTTATTAGGTATTAGTACTTTGTTGATAAAACTCCATGAATATTTTTGCAATTGTGACCCTTTACTGCTGGATTAAACTGGCAGCCATCTTGGTTCCTTTGTTTGGGTTGTTTTGATTGGGTTGTTTATTATTGTTTTTATTTTTATGCTCAAAAATAGACTGGATTTCGACAAATGTTTGTACTCAACAAAAATATAGTATTATGTACTAGTATATCCTGGATTTTTGTTTACAAGGGTGTACAATTAATCATGTGACTGGAGAAATAAAAAAAAAATGTAAGTTCATGTTTGTGTCATGTGGTTTTGTCTTTGTAGGTAAATATGGTGAGTAGGTTTCAGTTTATGTAAAACCTGAGACAAATCCTGGGCATGTTGATGAGTCGAGATGGGGCAATAGTATATTTGATGATTTGTTTGGGGAATTTTTGTTTAATTCGACGAGTTCATCAAATTTTTAAAAATTACTTCAAAGTTCATTAAATTTAACCAAAATTGCTTTAAAATTTTAGATTTTGGTCAATTTTGAATTTTGATGCAACATTAGTCAAATTTGATGAATTTTGATGCAACATTAGTCAAATTTGATGAATTTTGATGCAACATTAGTCAAATTTGATGAATTTTGATGCAA
>JAQFXT010001070.1:0-21283 GCA_034683725.1 Strigamia crassipes | reverse complement strand
AATATGGAGCGGAATGTACATTTTTATCAATTTTTTGAAATCTGGTTGTTAATTTATAAACCGTGTAAAAGCGAAATTGTGTAAAACGAGTGCCGTGTAAATCGGGAGATAGGTGTAATGCTGAAAAAATTAGGATGTAGCATTTAAACAAACGATAATGAATTTTATAAATTTTGGAAGATTTCAGTTTTATTCTGAAGTTTTGTAGGTGGTGGGGTTTTGGGAATTTGTTATGACTTTTTGACAGTATATCTCTTTGACAAACTGTCGAAGAGATGATTGCCGAAGATATGATTATGGAAGACATGAGTGTCGAAGATGTGGTGTCGAAGAGATGAACGTGGTTTGCTCAAGGCATATCAAAATACATGGGCATGAGATGGATTGGCAATCAGATAAAATAATCATTACTAAAGGAAACACAGCAAAATAGAAACTTTTTAAAGCATGCCCCATTGCCTAAATCAAAATAGATAGTAAATACATGAATCGGAAAGTAGAGGTTAGTGATTTAGCTTGGTGTATCATTGCTTTAGCAACTGATATAAATAAGGCTAAAAAGAATTAAAGAAAGAAAGAAATGAGATTGTGGACACTGTAAAAGAAAGAGAAGGAGCCAATATTGAGATGGCTGAAATTATCAGGGAACGAAAGAGAACCCCTTACACTAAAGCAGCCAACTGTTGAATGGACCATGGGGTGAACACCAGAAGCCAAGCAGCAACAGCAAATAAGAAGAATTGACAAATTGATTGAAAAATTCTCTGCCAACATTATCTAGGCCAAAAATGTCCTGTTATGGGTTTTTAGGCTAAAAAACGTCCTGTCAAGGGTGTCTAGGTCAAAAAACGTCTTGCTAAGGGTTTCTAAGCCAAAAAAGCGTTTTAGAATCATTCTCAAAACATTTCTAAAACATTCAGAATGGCATTCAAATATATATGTAGATGTAAGAGGTTGTTAATAAACTTTAATGAATGCACTTTACATGTACAGTATAAAAATGCATTGAAATTATTTTTGCAGGTTAGTCAACATCCACATAGTAAAATGCGAGATTGGGGTGCTGAAGCAATAACAATGCTAGTGAAAGCTGCTTTGAACCACAAATACAGTGAATCCTTAAAACAAAACAAAGTAAGAATATTCTATTGTACACGATCTTAATAATCTGTTAGTTGACTTGTTTATTTGTCTTCACAACAAGTTGTTTCTTTTATGCAATTTTATGTTGGTTTTTGATAGGCAAACCGGTTTCTCTAGATAATGTGAATGTTTGAAAAAGTATTGTTTTGGTAATGACTTTGAGTGTTAAGATGGACTTTTTTTGGTCAAGGAAGTATGACAGCACACTGGCCGAACCGTTGATTGCCTTGGGCAATGTCCACCAACAGGTGAAGTTGCTAGCCAGAAGTAGTCCCTGGGCACAAGGCAGATCCGGGACTCGGTTCTACAGGGCTTTTACAAGAAGCGAAAGGGGCAGTTTGAGACGAACAGGCAACATGATGGCTTGTGGTACCGATCACGTTCTCAATATGTTAAGAACCGTCTATGAACACTTCACAGACGAGACCTGAGACGATCAGCAAAGTTTGGTTAACGACTGGCATAACGGTGAAAGTATTCACCGCCCACGTGGTTCTTTGAAACTATGCAGTTGGCGATTGACGTGGGCTGTGTTATGGCAACATGGCACAGGCTAGGAAAGGCAAGACTGGGAACTAACCCCTAGACAACATAATATCTGAATAAAGGCCATAACCTGATCAAATATAGTTTCTTGTGTGTTTTTTTTAAAAGTACTATATTTGTCACCACACTGCATGGCATTCGTCTGTTAATTACAAGAGGACCACATTGTGTTGGACTCAGCACACGCTTAAGGAAACACACTACATAGAATATACTAGGTGCATTTCAAATCACAATTTTATGGTTCTGTATTGTCCGACAACCGGAAATAATTCCAAGATAGCCACAAACCTTTAACGACCACGTGATTTGGCCGATCACGATTGAAGACAAGAGTAAGACGAAACCATGCAAAAAAAAGGAATGGATGATATGCAACAGATACTGAACTCCATCTGCTGACACATCTTCGCTTTACTGACCACGGAAGCCATACGCGAAAAAGGCACAAAACGCAGACTGGTCATCGACGAATGCGCAAAGAAGGACAACTTTGTTCCACTCCTTCTGTCCGACAACCTAACGATCGACGACGAAAAAGACACAAAGACAACGCCAAGTCCAAACCAAACCCGACAAAGGAAACCACAAAGACACCCGAACTTGAACTACCCAAATATATAAATATCTGACACAAAGCCAACAAGACTAAGGTGATACCGCTGTTCAAAGGGAAACAAGGTGAAAACATCGAACATTTAATTGACTGCATCAACAATGAGAAAATGGACCAACCATGGAAAAATAACAATCACAAACAGCCAGCTCCACGACGAAGCAATGAACTGGTTTGACATTTTTGTAAAAATGATAACCAACTGGACAGAAAGGGAGGATACCATACGTGATTACTTTGAGGACATAGACACCTACAACAGGTGGCGGAAATGCATTGCCAGTAGAAAACAGGAAGATAATGAACCCCTCGGAATTTACTATTCAGCCAAAATCGGATTAATTGAAAAGACAAAGAAGAAGTTTATATTTGCAATAACGGATACAATAAACGCCACTATGAAAAATTCGACGCCCCAACCAAGGAAACAACGACCACACCAAAATTAATCGACAAGAGCAGACATGAAACCCAAAACAGAATATTGCGGCAAGGGAAACAGAAGAGATGTCGTACAAAAAGGGCGTGGATATGTCACTAGTACTACGCTGTAGATGAACAAGTCCGGTCACTGCTCATTCGACTGTGCAGTCCCTCGCAGACCCGAACACAAGGATAAGAAAGCAACACCAAAGAAAACAAGTACCCCAAAAACTAGTATCGCCATGGTAAAAACAAAGGAATCCAACCTTGCCGTCGTCGATTGTCACTCAAACAAACTCGGCAACAAACAGGTTATTGGCTACATAGATTTCAATGTACGCGTCGGAACAGTGAGAAGGAAGATCTCGTATTTCGTCGTTGTACAAAACTTGCCTTTTTCATTAATAATCGGCATGGATTGGAGAAAACAAGCAGGCCTAGCATGGATGATAACAGGCAACGGTGACATCATTTTCTTTCGCGAATTAACTGACCAAACTTTGAAACCAACTGTGCAATCCGAATTAAACCACAAATAAACTACCAAGAAAAGGAAACCAACACAAACGAACAAACCAAGACAACAGAGGTAAACATCAGCGACAAGAAATTCATCAAGGTTGCGTTCTAGATAATGTCAACGGAAATGCCACAATTGAAGAAAAGGAACGATTATGCGCAATTCTTATTGCAAAACGCATGGCATTCTGCAACGAAACACTCGGAACCTGCAGAGACAAAGAATGCGAAGTACACCTAACAAAGGGAACACAAATCCAAACTTTGACCAATTCCGGATTTATATGCAAACTAAACAACATCATTGACATATCTATGTATAGAATGTCAACGATTGACGAAACAATCGAATTTCTTATACTAGGGCACTTGCTCAACTTTAACATTGCAGACATTGCTTTGGCATTTTGTTACATCAAATTGAGGAACGAAGACATCCACAAGATCGCTTTGTTCATCCCCGACAGCCTTATGGAACTCACCCACATTTCAATGGGCCTAAAATCATCTTCTTTCAAGATGCAAGAGGTAATGGACCAACTCTGCAAACTAACTGAGCGCACGGCTGCATACTTAGACGACATTGGACAAGCAAACATGTCTATCACAGACCTCATCACAGCGTGGGAAAATTTTCTCGATATGCTCATTAAAAGGAACATCCACATTCGCCTTGGAAAGTGCCAACTATTCCAAAAAAAAGTGTTTCCTCGTTTACCTTATTTTCAAAAACGGAAAGAAGCTTGACCCAGCAAGACTACAGGCAATTGACAGATTCCAAAGATTTTGCAACACAAGGACGTCCGATCCTTTCTCGGATTCGCAAGGTACCACCAAAAATTCGTAAACGGATTTGCCGCCAAAGCAAAGATCTTACAAGCACTAACAAAAACGATTCGATTGGACGGAACAGCACCAAGCAGCGGTCAATACGATCTCTGACAAACTGAATGCATGCGACTGGCTCGCACACTTCCAGCAAGGAGCAGAGACATGCGTGAGCGCGGATGAGAGTTACGACGGACTAGGAGCGATACTACGGACATGGAGCAATACTACAACAGAAACAAAAATACAAATGGGTCACCATCACATTTGCATCACGCAAAATCCCCGATTCGTACAAGAACGCGCACTCAAACGAGCTCGAATGCCTGGCCGTGATTATACACAGTGGAATAAATATCATGTCTTGATAACCAACCGCCTGATTACTTTAAAATAAGACTCATGCACTGATTTATACTGATTGGCCTTGTAACCGAAATAGTCAATATACATCATTCAACCTAACCTTGGATCCACAAGATCTAACCCCAGATCTGTAGCGGAGGAGGAGCAAATCACCCATCTGGGGGATGTGGAAGCGTAAATCGAACGATAATTACCCGGCGCGCATTCAAGCGACATGTGGTAATCAAACGTGCATGGGTTAGAAAAGAAAGCACTAAAAATAGTAAAAATAATTCATTCACTTTAGGAAACCTACACTTTAAAGTGAAACCAGCAGGCTGCCATGTTGGGATACGCTATGACCCAGTGTCGACATCGATAGCATCATTTTGGTTAAAAGTGGCGACTATCGGCATTACAATCTTGAACTAGACGATGCAGAGTGCCTGCCTGATGCCAGCATCAGGTATCAGGCACGATGCATCGCCTTTACAACAATAAACAGATACTACAGCAGCACACAAGGGGCAAAACTGGGCTTTCTCCACTTAAGGAAAACAACAAGAAATTAGAAATAATTGTTGTAATAGATATTACACAATATTTGATCTGGCCCTATAGTGCTCTATAGGAACCAGCTTGAAAATGATACTATCAAAGAAAAAATACTGACAGAAATAAAAGGGCATTACTATATGCAAGCAAGATACATGGTACCAATGGGGCAAAAATCACCCATTGACCAATAACATCGACATCGTCTTTTTTTTGTTTGTTAATAGCAAAACTGATTTTAGGTTAGGCTTACCATAAGCTCCTGTTTGATTAGTATTGTCCAATTTTGATGGTTGGTCAATTTGTCCCAGTTTGTCAATTTGTTCTACTTTATTTAGAAATTTAAAAATAGTTCTTCTCCCTATGCTCCACCTAATGTCTTGGTTTGAAAATATGTAGGCCAATTTTTAGAATGAGTCTTGACACAGGAACCATGGCATTAACAATTCCGTTAATAATGTTAATTGATAATATTTTCAGAAATTACAAATTGTATTACTCAATCCTCTTCAAGAATTGTCCAAGTGCTCGCATCTCGATATCCGACAAAAACAACTGATTTGTGTATTGCAAATTTTACAAACAAATGGTGATGCGCTGACTGTGGGGTGGCCTTGTATCATTGGTATTATTGGAGCTATTTCTGAATCACACAGGTATGTAGAATACTATTGTAGTATCGTATTTCAGTGAGTAGAAAAACAAATAAATTTATTTAACATGAATGCGGTAAATGTTAAGAAACAGCTTATAAGAATAATTTTCAGGAAACAAGTTTAAAAGCATAAAAGTAAAAAATATTTAATGCTGGCTTGGGTTTATCCCAGTGCAGGTTGCCATCTTGGATTCTAGGGACAGAATAGAGCAACAAGATGTCAACCAGGCGATGCATTAAAGCATAATGCGATACAACACTCATCACGTGGGTTACATTTGGGTTACAAAGCTTAACACTATTACAAATTACAATCTTTGCAATTGTACAAACCTCGAATTTTCGAATTCCTCAAATTTTGAGGGATTTGAAAAATGGAATTTTTTTTGTTGTTTTGAAATTTGAATTTTTGGAATTCTAAGTCTGAATGCCACACTGATTTGAATATGCCATCTAACGGAATCTTCCAAAATTTTTAATAATTATGTTGCCATGCTCTCAAAAATATTCAAGAAAAGAAAATTTTGTTGAATTTATAATCTTTTTGCCTTAAATATGCAAGTTAGATTATTTGAATATGAAAGAAAATAATTTGTTTACATTAATCAATATCGATCAACCATCAATCAGTCATAAAATTATAACATTATCTTTTTATCTTTTTTTTTTTTTTTTTTTTTATTAATCTTATACGATGGGTTCGAATGATTTGATATTCAGGAGATTTGAGGGATTCGAGAACCTTTTAGGATTCGGATTCGAGAAAATTTAGGATTTTTCTCATTCCTATACAATATAATTAAATAAATGGAACAAGCGATCATTTCAAAAATATAAACACACTTAAATGCAACAAATTCTTTTTTTATCTGAACATTTTCTTCACAATTTGAGACAATAACTCAATTAGACAACATACCGTAAACCTCCAAATAGACACTGAGGCATTTAATATATTATGAGACTTGGTAGTCTGTTGATTGGTTTGTGAGTGTTCAGACTCAGTCGCCACGTGGTCAAGGGGACGGCTACTTGTTGCTGGATACAACACACACGATTTAGATACAAATAACACACAAAGATGCATTATCTAAGTTGAAGTTATCTTTATTAATCGGATTGTCTAGGGGCACCTAGGTGTGTTTTTTATGTTGCATGGAGTTCTTCTACTCCATCCTAATGTCTTGACCGCTGGTCACGCAAACTGGGATCGCGCGGCCAGCGAGTTCTTTTCGATTTCTATCGCACCAAGCGCTAGTAACGCATGGTGCACATGATTTGAACGCTCAGGTACCTGTGGCTTGCAGAACGGGTACACAAACCCAGAAGTCGTCGTGCATCATGGCGGGCCTGGTGCGACCACGGGAAACAGATCGATGTTGGTTTTACACATGTGGAGTCGCAGGTCAGACTGCCGTGCGGGCGTCTTGGAGACCCCGTGCACGCAACTTTCGGTCTGCCTGGTCCTTGTGTCCGATTGGCCATATTTGGACTGCAGCTTCACCTATTGCTAGGGAGCCGCAAAAGGGACCGCGAATGTTGGCCAGTGATCGCTGCACGGTCACAGGTTGAAGAGAATTTTCTTACCTCATTGTATTTCAGTTAATTGTAGTACAGTAGTAACCGACATTGCACTACAGAAACCTCTGTCTTAGTTGATCTTAATTGTATTGCGATCAGCTGTCATTGGCCGACAATAGTTTGTCTTTTGTGCTTGTTTCATTTATTTTAGTGTGTAGTGACCAGCGTCCAGTGGTTTTCCCCTATGACCACGTGGCGTCTGTCCGAAACACTCACAGTGTGTGTGAAGACAAGTTTGAATGAGGTTTTAGAAATGTATGAGTAATAATATTTTTTTTTATTTCAGTGAAAATTTAATACGATTAGCTTTCGAAGGCTTACAAGTTATTGTGACTGAATTTTTACCGGTTTTATCCAGACCTTCTTTACAACTTTGTGTGAACACAGCTACTAAGTTTGGTTGTCAAATTCAGGAATTGAATGTTAGTTTAACTGCTATCGGTTTATTGGTATGTAGAAACAGAATTTTTAAATTATGATGTTTTAATAATGACGATTAACTGAACACTGGTGCTAACAGTAGAATACAATTTAGTGCTTAATTTGACATAACTGTAAATTTGGACTTTAAAACAATGCATCAATAATTTATGAAATGTTTCAAGATAGTATTGTCACCAGTTTTCAGTTGGTGTTTTTTTTTGCAATTATTAAAATGTCAATTTTGTGATGTGATATTAGTAAGTCACTAGGTGCATTTCAAAATTATCGTTTTAGCCGTTTCGTTTTTGCCCGAGTCACGTGACTTCCAGAAATTTGTTTGTTTTGTGCAGCTTTTTTACCTGAAACGTACACGGGCAAAATCCTGCAATTTAGCTGAAACTATACAATGTTTAGCCTTGCTTTGGATTCAGTTTTTGTTTTCTTGTCTGCCATTTTGTAGCGATCTAACTTGAGTTGTTCGAGCAAAGGAGTTCGTGTACAAATTTGTTATTCTAAAATGTGATTTTAGAAGATATAGAATATACCTAAATAATTAATTTTTAAGAACATTTAATATCCTTGCATGAACTGTACGAACTGTTTACAGCAAGAATTCACGTAAAAACTCACTGAGGAAGATCAGCAATGGTCGAAAACGTTTTGGGTTAAACATATTTAATATGTCAAACGAGTCGTGGTCGGAACGAAAATGCGTTCAGCGATGGAAAAAATCGGCAAGGAAATACAAACAAAGTAGGACAATTTGTTATCAACTAAATTAAATTCGTTACTATCGAATTAGCGTCTTTTGTTTGTGTTTTTCTGCCAATTTTTTTCCGTTGATTTTTGTTTCTATCACGACTTGTGAGTAACTTTTACTTTGTCAATTCTTGCTATAAACAGCACAGTTCACACAAGAATCTTGAAAGTTTTTAAAAATTAATTATTTATGTGTATTCTATAACTTCAAAAATCAGATTTAGAATAATAAATTCTGACCTGAACAAATACACTTGATCAAATTCGTTGGGAAAAAGACAATTGAAACTAAATGCTAAAACGATCCAAACATTTATTGCCATTGTGGCCATTCCTAAATCTTAGCTAAAACAAATTATGCACACCACAGACCTAGCACAACGCAAAATTATTAAACTGAGTTTTGGAATGCACTTAGTATTTGTGCAATTGAACGGTCGACTGCGGCACTTTTGTTTTAAAGTGTGGAAATATTTTTAAAAAATTGGAGGTTATTTATTATTTCACTACATATTATTATACAATACAGTAGTTATAAAGTTTGAAAATATTTGACAGAAAATATTTAAATATTAAGTGCATTCAAATAGGTTAAGCAAATACTTAAATAAAATACCATATATCACTATCCGTGAGTGAATTAAACCAAAAAAAATAGTGCGCGGTATAATTGTGCGGAAAATGCAGGAAAGTAGAGCACTGTAAAATGGCCTTCGTCAGGCATGGGCATCGGGAAGTTCAGCAAGTCTGCTCTTTTGTGTACCAATTTATTATTATTTAAGACTTCGATCTTTTGCCTTCGTTGCGAGTTTAAAAAGAGAATGTCCACAATAAATAACCTTAGCGCGAGGGGCGAGGAATGTCATCGTGGGTTCTTAAAATGAGCATGGCAGGTGAGGAAGTAAACCAGAAGTTGAATTGACGTGTAAGGTCTTAGAGGAGCAGCCAGTGGATCGGTGTGGTGGCGACCATTGCCTGAAATGTGCATCCGACCAGCGCCTGTTTAGGTTAGTCGGCTGTAGGCATAGAGTGGTGACTAGCAAACAGCTGTGAATGGGATGAGATGTCGGCAACTAGTGCTGGAAAACAGCTAGGAAGAGCTAGATAAAGGCTCTAATCACATGATCAGAAGGTCAAACCACATGGTGCATAATTAAGAATAAAGAGGGGGGTAAAGGTGAAAAAAGTTAGAAAATATAAAAATAGAGAGTAGTTTGAAGTTAAAGATAATATATGTGTGAGATCTGCGCATGCATACATTTAAATATTAAGTGGAAACCCATGCTTGGTACACATACTTCCATGATTAACTGTCGCGAATCAATGCAATACATGTAAACAGATAAGCAAAATATGTCTTGAAGTGAATGGAGGTCAACTTGGAACATTTAAACAGAATTGTTTAAACTAAATTGAATGCACTTACTTTGTTTTTTTTTCCAATATTTTAAAAGTACTGGTTGTAATCTCTTATGCAATTTTAATTTCATACAATATCTAAAATATTTCTTGTATACCCTTTAAGTAATTTTGGCTTTTTATTCCAGTGGAACATTTCAGATTATTTATTTCAAAACAAGGACAAAATAATGGGAAAATGGGATTTAGATGCTAGAGAACAAACATCTAGCAACTCAATGCCTGAGTTTGATCAACTCTGGATGTGCTTATATTTACAATTAGAAGAGTTATGCCTTGATTCCCGGCCGTCCGTTCGGAAAAGTGCTGGACAAACTCTTTTTACTACTATTAGTGTCCACGGATCTATTTTATCTTTATCTACATGGCATGCAGTTTTATGGCAGGTAAGGTTCGTTTATTTTGTAAAAGACTGGTTAAAATTATTAGTTTTTATTTATAGGTGTTATTTCCTTTGTTGGATCGGGTTCGCAATTTATCTTATTCGGCGTTGTCTGATAATGCAGATGTGGGAGGAAACATTCTAATTCATCATTCAAGAAACACCGCTCAAAAGCAATGGGCAGAGACTCAAGTTTTGACATTATCTGGAGTAGCGAGAGTTTTTAATATTAAACGAGACGTTCTGCTTGAATTGGAAGATTTTCCTCGATCGTGGGCATTACTTTTGGAATTCATAGAAGTTTCTGCTCTCAGCAAAAATAATGAAGTGTCCTTAGCAGCACTGAAGAGTTTTCAAGAAATTTTACAAATATCTAAACTTCAAGATGAAAATAATGAAGAAACAAATAATCGGTAATATATTACTATTAATTAAATACAAAATGCACAAAATGCCGTCTCGCCATTAGTTCGGCCGGTTTGAGCCATTACTGAAAGATAAATGAATCAAAGTTGCTTATATTTTATTTTTTACAGATTAGATTATGCATACACAAGTCTTTGGATAGCTGCTTGGAAAGTTTGGTATACAATTGGCAAGGAAAGTACTACTCCACCAGATTATGATAAACAAGCAGTGACAATTCTATTTCTGCCATCACAATCATTTTTGACAGCACTAGTACAAATATTTCCTACTTTGTTTCAATTTATCAAAATTAGGTATAGTACCGTATATGTTTTCTCATTTGCTAAAGAAATTTTTCGAAGAAATAGTAGTAATGGTAAATGACAATAAACACAGATTAAGAGAGATTGTAACCCCTAGTTTATGCCAACTCTGAAACACAGAGGGCACCACTATTTTCCCATACGCTTGCATGTTATTTGAATTCTGGGGTTATCTTGCAGTAAAATTAGTATTTTAGATTTTTTTAATCAACTCAGAATGACTTGTTCTAGGAGGTTGTGGAGCTCAAAATGAAAATGAGCGCATATCCAGGATATTTCGAGGGTGGTAGCTGAATTTTTATACCCTAAACTATACTGCAGTTACAGTACTATACGTCTGGTTTATCTTGCTTAGACAGTTTTAAAAAAGCTGCGTATTGTATTTTTTCTGGTTGTGCGTGAGTGCACTATAAGCAAAATCAAAATTTGGCTTTATTTAATTTTTTTTTTAATTTGTATTCTTTTCTACTTGGAAGGGGTTAGCTGGTGCCTCTAAACTACCCCTGGATATGTGCTTAATGTTTCTACTACAAATTTTGAAATTAATTGTAATAGCTCTATAAAGTTATCAATTTTTGCTCAATTTTTGGGATTAAAGATTTATTTCTTACTAAGTTGAGCATGCAGGATTCAAATTACATGTCAATTATACACTATAGCTATACACTTTTCTAACACTGGAAAATAACTGAAAAAAGAATCTTAAAAGTTATAAAAATTTGTGCTAAACTCAATGAAGACCAATTGCAATAGAAATTGATTTAAAGTAAAAAATAAAAACTAAAATAAAAACAGTATGTTTAAAATGTAGGCTGGCATAAGTTTTTTAAATCTTTGTTTTCTGGATTTTTTGGGATGTGTATGGGACATCTCAGGGATGCAATTGAATGCATTGGACATCCACAAAATTATGACATCTTATTTATTGAATGTCATCCGGAAGTTTGTTTTGTGGGCTGGGTGATACAGTAGAGCAGTATGTAAATGATGCGTTTTTTTGTTACAAAATCTAAAATTACACAATCTGAAATTTATTGGAGTTTTACACAATAATGATGTGCGCATGTGGTTAAAATTTGTAAGATTTTCTAGATTTTTGGAAAAGGATGCATGAATGTGATGAAATAAAATTTGGTTATGGCCGTTATTATCTTTGATATTATACATTTATTGTTAATAAACTATTTTCCAGATTTGCAGCAACAGATTTTCAGAAAATGTCAACTATCTTTCAAAATGCTATAGCAATTCCAGTTTATGATACCATATCGACATTTTCTTTACCACCTTTGACTGATATTTCATTAACACTGCTACAAGAATGTATATTGCAAACAATGGATGAATTATTTAAGGTAAAAGTTATTATTTCAAAATTGAAAAGGAATTAATTATATCTATTATAGGAAATTACTTCATCAGATGATAATAGCTCTAACATGTTGCCATTGTGGTTTAACCAACTACTAATATTTGTAAAATATGCTTACTGCGCTCCAAATTTTGGAAAATTTCCAGAGACATTAATAACTCCGCTGAAAATTATTACCGTCAGTACACTTTTTTTTTATTTTGTTAAGGAAATAGACTAATAAACTATTTTGACTTGATATTTCAGAGAGATTGTTCAACAATAAATTTTGTACCTTTAGCAGAAAAATCATTGGAAATGGTTGCAAAAGCTTACGTGCAAACAGCCAGTCATCCATCTGTTATATCAGCTCATGTTTTAGAAAATATAATTAAGGTAATGAACATATTGTTACGTGTACGCGGGGGTGAAGCACACCTTGTAGCAAGAGAACAAAATTTGTCTGACAACTAGATTCAAAAATATACACTCTTATGATTTGTTCCAAAAATACTATTCATAATTAATGCACTTTTAGCACTAATCATCAAAAGAATCAATCAAACAATAAGAATCAATAACACTAAATCAAATAAAGAATTCAAAAACTTATTAAAGCAATCATCTTAATTCTAAATATTCAAAAAGCATAATCAAATAAACATTCAAAAGCATAATCAAATAAACATTCAAAAAGCATAATCAAATAAACATTCAGCCATTTTCAAGAATACATCATCATTGTAGAATATAATATATTATGTTGTAATAATGAAATAATATTGAGTATGTATTTTATTTTTTTTGTAGGCATTGCAGTTACCATTGAGTTTAAAATATAAATGTCCTTCCCAATCAACATGGAAGTTAGCTATAACAAGTTTTCTGAGTGTTATAAAAGTTGGAATAAATACTGCAAGACAAAATGGTTATTTTTATTACATTATTGATATTGTGTTGAGTTTAACTACTAGTGTAGAAAATGATTATAATACAAAATGAATCAATCCTATACAGTTTAACCTTGTTATAACGAACTGCAATATAACGAATTTTTGTTATAACTATTTTTTTTAAGTGACTTAGGTGGTCTCTCATAGAATTCTTTCAGAATGCTTAAAATGCTGAGAAATTCATTTACAAAATTTACATTGGTTGGTGTTATATTCAATACACTAGAATTAAATTCAACATAATAGGATTGATGTCAATTACTTTCCAATTGTGATCATTATAGCTTTTGATAATTTTAGAAAAACATTTCCAAGATATGTGGAGTGAATTGGCATCAGCATTAGAGGAATTTCTGTTTTCAAACAGGTAAAATATACTACTTTGTCTATACACTCATCTCAAACGTGACTTTTAAATTGGAATCAATGGCATTAATGACATTATTACTAAACATAACAAATAATCAATTACTTTTTTACCAAAGACTTTTTGATCACATAAAACACTTATCTGCACATTTGAAATGCAGAAACGTTTCATTCACATTCTGTTACATAGCAATAAGGTTATCCATGCATAGTACGGGGTCGCATTCTGACGACAAAATGTCATAACGGCGAAATGTGGGTTCCTTCTTAATGGAGGAACCAAACTTTCAAACAGTACCAATGGCGAAAATAAAAACAGAAACTATCCTAATGGCAAAATTTTAGATTTTGCCATTACTTCCTAACCTAAACTATTCTTACTGCAAAATAATAGATTTAATAGATAAAATGTTTTTTAAACACTAGATTTTGCCTTTACTTACAAACCGAAACTGTTCTAATGGCGAAATTCCAGATTATGTCACTAGAATAACGTTCGAACGGCAATTTCTTTTGTTCAATGGTGTTAAGTCGTACGTACGACTTATTACCAAATGTCATTTTTTGTTGTTGTAATATCATCCCTTATCACACAGGAAACTTCCAAGAGGTGCACTTTAATCTGTGTCCTGTTTGAAATCTTTGAACCAACAATCACCAAATCTATCCAGCTACCTTCTACATTGTTTCTTCTTTTGTTAAATTTTAGTCGATTTTAGTTTGCTGGACTTTCTCGGGTGGTTATAGTGCAATGTTGTAGCACACCTTGTCCTTAAGGCCAACATTCTGATTTACACAACCAACCTTAAAGATAGGCTCAAACTCAACTTTCAGCTTAGGCAGCAACGTAGTGTGGGTTCTCAGTGCTCTGGTCAGTGGAGGAAGACAGCAGTGTTGCTACGAACGTGAACGTCGTTCATTTGTTCACTTTTTTGAAGATGAACGTAAAAACGAACTAAGTTCGCGACAGAAAAAGAACGTGAACTGGGTTCACGTTCTTTTTCGCTATATATGTTTTTGCTCTACCAAAAAAAAAACACGGATCCAAATATGGGATTGAGGATTGATCAACCAAAATAACTAATAAATTTGAAATAAAAATAAATTAATAAACAATAGAAAATTAAATTTTCTATTGTTTATTAATTTATTTTGATTTCAAATTAATTTATTAGTTATTTTGATTGATCAATCTTCAATCCCATTTTTGGATCCGTGTTAATTCAAAATATTTAATGGTTTTTATGTTTTTTTGTGCAAAAAAATCATATTTTGAAATAAAAATGCAAGAAATAAAAAATCTGCCATTTTAAAAAATGAACATGAACGTGAAAGTGAAAGTTTATAAACTTGAACGTGAACGTTCATGAACTTGAACGTAGTTCACATTTGAAAAAATTGAACTGAACGTAATTTTGAACGCGTTCAAATGGCTGTGAACGTGTACGCGAACGCGTTCACAATTTAGTGAACGAGTTGCAATACTGGAAGACAGTAATGTTGGTTTATAGCAACATTGCACTGCGACCACCTGATAAAAACGAATCAGAAAAAATTGACAAAGAATTACTAAAATAAGATACTCCATAAACTCCATAAATAAGATACTTTATAAACTCAGAATAATATCTGTGAAAAAAATATTCTTCATCAAAACACTCAATATAATAATAGTTTTTTTTTTTTAGAAATAAGAAATTTGTAATAGTTGTAAATAATTAATAAGGAATGAAATCTAAAAAAAATTCAGGCAGCCAGTACAAGTGTTTCATTCAACACCAGCAGTCTGAAAAGTTCATAAATCTGCCACAAATTAAAAATCGTTCAAAATAGAAGTCTTGCTTTTTCACAATTTTGCATGGGTCTTTTTTCTCATTGGTTTATACTTTTCGTTTACATGCAGCATTATCATGTGTAGAATTTCTATCCAAACTTTCTTTACAACCCACTTAGTACAAGAAATTCTTTTAGCAATTTAGGACTAGTTTCATCCTTTTATAAATAATGAAACAATAGATGCTTTTTTGCAGGTTGAGAGATCATTTTGCTTACTAAGCCCAATATTCTGCTTTTTCTTTTGATGTGTGTAATTAGTGTTTCAGTCTTTTCCAAAATTGGTTTACTTATGTTAATCTTTTTCCAATAGCGTGTAAACTAGTTTGCACTGTTACCTACTTTTTGTTAACATTTTCCACCATTATTCTAATTTTACGTCATGATTTAAGACTATTCTAATTTTGGGGCACATTTATGAAATTTTGGATGGTTGGTTTTGATGAAAAACTCATAATGAATGTCTCAATTTTTTATTTTTTTATTTCTAGTTTAATTAAAAGTTGTAAAAAATTAGTTTTTCTCAGAGGAAAAGACCTGTTTTTCATTTTATGTGTTTTGATGACAAATATATTTTTACAGAAATTATTGTAATTTCGTGACAAAGAGTATGCTTTTGGCAAAATTGGTCCAAGAATTTCAACCAAGAGAAGGACGCACCTCTTGGTAGTTATCAGCAAACTGAGAACAGATAACGTCGATGCTATGGGTCAGACCGTAAGTAATATATCATCATCGCTATGTTATAACATGCTTTCAGTTTCTCATCGTATATAAAAGTGTGTTTTGTTTTTGAATAAAGCATACCTGTGCTGATAGCAAGATCAAAAAGCCTATGGTGGAAAAAATATTATTATTTGTTTTGTTTAGTAATAGAGCAATTTATGTCATTGTTTTTAATTTAAACATGTATATTGAAATTATTTTTTTATTAATTAAAAGTGTTAGTATGTTTGTGGCCGCCAGGCGGCCACTGGTCAATGTTCGTGGCCCCCTTTGCAGCTCCCTAGCGATAGGTGGAGCTGCGACCCATTGCAGACCATTGGGGGTCCGGTCAGACCGGAAGTTGCGTGCACGAGGTTGCCAGAGTGCCTGATAGACAGTTGTATTTCCGCCATGGCCAGTGATAGTCCTCTGGGCTATCTCCCATGTGCGAAGGCAACCCCGACGATGTAGTGCGTCTTTGTGTTGTCTTTCATTATCATAGTGTGTGTTGCATCCAGCACCACATGGCCGTCCCCTTGACCATGTGGTGACCGAAGCTGAACACTCACATGTTATCCAAAGTTGTTGTGCAGAGTCGGGCTGAAGCATCCAGCATCAAATCCAGTGTTAATCCCTTGTGTAGAAATTAATGCGGGTTGAGTCGGCGCATAAGTTTAAGGGTGACCCAGGTTTAGCTGATAATTTTGTAAATGTAATTACATCACAACAGTCCAGATTTTTTTTGGTGCTCCACCATCAAAAAGAAAAAAAATGTTGTGTTGCAGAACTTTTGTCTCTGGTGTAATATTTATTTTGTCCACTTCACAATGAATAAAGATGTTTCCAGTTGATGTTACACAATGATTTTAGTTTGAAAAGATGGAGCTTTTTAATTTTTAAAGTTTCATTGCTCTAGCTATCTGTATTTTGTCTTTTTAAAAAATTTCATTTGTATTATTAAACAAGGAAATAATTAAAAATGGAAATGAATACACTAGTTTTGAAGGGGCGCATGATATAGCGCGAAAAAAGGTATTGCGAAAAAAGGTATCGCGAAAAAAGGTACCGCGAAAAAAAGTACCGCGAAAAAAGGAACCGCGAAAAATTATATCGCAAACCGTAATTGCCGCGAATTTTTTTTTTTTTTAACACAACAAGCACTAATAAATTTTTTTTAAATGTTTTTTAAATTATATATTGCAAACGGACCGAACGGCCGAACAAATAGTTGAACGGCCGAACAATTGGCCGGACGCCACTATTTCTTGGCCGAATGCCACTATTTTGTGGCAGGCTGGACGCCACTATTTCATGGCCGAACGCCACTATTTCATAGCCGAACGCCACTTTTTAGTGGTCGAACGTCCGAACAAGTGGCCGGACGCCACTATATCGTGGCCGAACGGCCAAATAAGTGACCGGACGCCTCTATTTCGTGGCCAAACGGCTCAAAAAAAAAAAAGAAAGAAAAAAGCTTTTTCGAGATAACTTTTCGTGGTTACGCTAAAATCGAAATTTCGCCATATAAAAATTCGCGATATTAAAATTTGCGGTATAAAAATTTGCGATAACTTTTTTTCGCAATTACTTTTTTTCGCGCTAAGTAAAATTCGCGGTAGCTATTTTTGCGATAATTAAAATTCGCGGTAGCTATTTTTGCGATAATTAAAATTCGCGATAGATAGGGGCCCCATTTTGAATAAACTAAACAAATTGCAGTTTCTTGGCTACAATTTCCACTAATCGTGGCTTTTAAGCAGCTAAATAAACTGTTGTTTTAATTATGTGTCAAGCCGATGCTGGATGCTGCGATCATCGGGAGAAAAGTCTAATTGCGTGTTAGGTCTTTGTGACTACTCGTTGATCACGGGTTGACACTCGCAGCCCCTGTTGCGGCTCCCTAGCAATAGGTGGAGTCGCAACCCTTTTGTAACAATCGGACACAGGGGCTTAGCCAAACCGGAAGTCGCGTGCACGGGGTCGCCGGAACACCCCAAGGGCAGTTATTGTTGACCAAAGGCTGGCGACAGACGTATCGTCTGTCTCCTATCCTTTTCGGCGACCCAAACGATGCGCGGCGTCTTCTGGCCATGCGTGCTCGCTTAGTGGGCCGCAGGGACCTGAGCATCCGCTTCGTTTGCGCTATGTGCGAATAGCGCGTGGTGCGGTAGAAATATAATAAGGAACTTGCTGGCCACGCAGTCCACGACGGCGTGACCAGCGGTCAGGGAATAAGGAAGGAGTTGAGGAACTCTCTGCAAAGGAAACCATACTTAGGTGCACTAGCCCCTAGACACCACCAATTGAAATAAAGCTTGCTTACATTTAAATAGTGCGTCTTCGTGTGTCATTCGTTATTTAATTGTGTGTGTTGCGTCCATCATCACATGGCCCTCCCCTTCACCACGTGGTGACTGTAACCGAACACACATCTTAACGAATTGTGTTTGTTGATAAGAAATGGCTGCTACATATAGTGGCCAATGTGATGACGTAATGATAAAGGCAATTAGGTATAATGTGATTGATGACGTTATACCGTACAAGATACGTTTCCACTTAGCAGTGGATGCAAACAATAATAATAGTAAACTTCAACATAAACTCATATACTTTTATTTCATCTATTTGGTAGTGAATCATTATCTTCATCCAGTTTAGATGATCAACAGACGGATGAAGCCATTGACTGTAAAGTTATACAAGTTATTCGTGACGATATTCTTCCTTTCTCCAGTACTATGCCGAAAGAGTTTATTTTAAAAATAATGGCACTTTTAAACCGTGGTTCGATTCATTCTGCGACCAGCATAAATGCAACAGGTAATTTGTGAAAACATCGAATTGCTGTTGCACTTGATTAAGTACGGTGCATAGTATTTGGGGATAAATTAATGCATTTCATAATGCCCTAGCTTACACATAGTTGTTTTTCTTAAACCTTTTTTTAATACCTCATGTTTGGTTGGTCCAATGTTGGTAACTGTAATTTATTTGTAAAGAATGGTAGAAAAACTGGGACATGAACGAAATTAATATTTTGTTACATTCCTCTTAGCTTTAATTATTGTTATCTGGCTACTAAAAGTTCAAAGCAAAACCAAAATGTTTTTTTGCTGTAAGCGACTGCTTTGTCGATTTTGAATACTACTTCATATGCGTAACTGTTGATTCCTTGAAATTACTACTAATATGCGACCCACTGAGGAAGACCAGTAAATGGTCGAAAACGTTTTGGGTCTTAAAAACCTTTATTTTGGCGTATCTCTAACATGTCGCATATTAGTAGTAATTTGTCGATTTTGCAGTGAATTTGAACGCCACTAGTGAATTCTTTTAAACATCAAGAAATCATTACTGCCATCGTTGATAAGTTTAAGTTGGGACTATGAAAAAGCATAGGAATTAATCAATTCTATGCCACGAATGATGGCAACAATTAAAGCCAAGAGGAGTGTAACAAAAAAAATATTGCAATGTATTTTGGAATCGTATGGGAACTTCACCTAACCTGAACTGTATTCTGCTTTCCATTGTTAAGTTCACCTGGTACTAAATTGATCAATGCCACTCAAATTAATTCTATTTGCAGTTGGTTTGGATTTGGTTAGATGGGGGGGGACATGTTTCATGAATATGATCTTATTAGAGATTTGGCGATTGCATTCTTTTAGTTGCTAGAAACTTGTAACTTGTAACTTTTAACTTAAAGATTTATACATCTACTTCCGCGTAACTTTAGTTAATTTTTAATAACACTACCTTCGACATATTTTAGAATACGCTAATAAAGTTGGTCAATACCCAAAACGTTTTCGACCATTGCAGGTCTTCCTCAGTAGGTGTTATGAGGATCTTTACTATCTGGTACGAATATATACTCAGTGTTCTATACGTTTTTGTATATGTTCTTGACAAAATACGTTCACATAAGGTGTATGTATCATTTTCCAGAACGTATGCGTAACTTGTTTGCATTTTTAAGAACTCTCGTCGTCTGCTATTGCCCGACGTTTTTGCATTCGCTTCTCCTTACCTTTGGATTATCCTCTGGTTTGGGCGTGTCTATAGTCTGAAGAAGACCTGCAATGGTCGAAAACGTTTTGGGTATTGACCAGCTTTATTAGCGTATTCTAAAATATGTCGAAGGTAGTATTAATAACTTAAAGATATAGGTTATAAGAAATTTTGGCACTTGTACCCACAGAAAAACCCATACAAAAAGAGCATAAAAATGGGCTATACATATCTATGTATATCTATGTATACGTAGTTGAACGTATAAAAGATGTAATTGCTAAATCTCTAATGATTTTTTTTCCTACTGAAAGTTTTAGGATTTGGTAGGATTTTTCGAAATCCAATCCGACTGCAAACACTTCACAGTAGTGCCCTGCGATGGATAAAACATCGAGCATCGATATTCATACATCGATAGTTTTAAAACATCGATACATCGAGCAAAAACATCGAGAAAACATCGATACTTTTCAAATTTTCAAAAAATAGCTAAATACAATTAAAAATAATTTTAAAAATAGCTAAATGCAATTAAAAATAATTTTAAAAAATTTTTTTTTATTCAAAGCGTATAAAAATTACAATGAATTTCTCTCATCTAATGTCAAAGTAGTCATTATCAAAAATTTTTCGAAGTGTTTTGGTTTTAGACTACATCTTTTCTTATTTAAAGTATTGCCAGCTTTAGAAAACAACCGCTCAGATAGCACAGATGTTGCAGGCACACACAAATGTCGTAATGCTCACGTCAGACTTATACCGCGCGTCCCTTTACCACGCGTCCCTATATTGCGATTTTTCGGTCCCTATTCCGCGCCGTCCCTATACCGCGCTGAATTAAATTTTAAATAAAGTAATTAAATAAGTTCAGTCCCTATACCGCGCCGGTTTTGCGGTTCCTATACCGCGCGGCCGATATCGCCGTCTGTTGAGGTTTGGACTAAGGAAATAAGCCAAAGGTAAAATGAAACGGAGCACTTTATTCTCAGCTCATGTCATACAGGTTGAAAACATGAGGAGTGAGTCTGGCAAAGATAAACAAGGTATGACTAAAAACCGGGTTTAACTAAAACCCGTAAAATGGAATATAAATAATATAAAGACTACGGTAGCCCAGAAGGGGCAAC
>JAQFXT010001069.1:0-21294 GCA_034683725.1 Strigamia crassipes | reverse complement strand
GAAGCCAAACAGAAGTTGTCAACTGTGGATTTAAAACTCACTTATGCAGCATTTATATTTCTTGCGTTTGGCACAATTTTGGCTTTGTTCGTTTTTATTGTAGAAAGTACACTCACAAATCATTAAACGTACATTCATAATTAAAAAGTTTTTCTTGTAAATTCAATTAAACTTTTATAGCAAGACACGATCACATGTGAAAACATATAATTATTGCAATTTTAAAATATAGTGTCCAGATGTCAATGATTTTCTTTCAGTTGTCATTCCCCTAAGCCATTATTACTGTGTTTAACCATTCACAATTCCTCCCTACAATATTATTAAGACCGAGCACGTGTCGCAGTAGTTCCACGACAATTGTGGTACTCGCAGAACTCAATATAGTGAATTGGCAAATACTAGAAATAAAGAGTTCTGCGAGTGCCACAATTTTTGCGGAACTACTGCGACACGTGGTTAGTCTTAACCCAACACGCACGGACAGAGTTGGAAACCTAGCCGGTTATTCAGAGTTGGTTTCCAGCCACCAAAATACAACTGATTTTGATCTTATTGCAAAAACCCTCTAGACACATACAAAACAGACCAACGAGAGTAGGTCTAACTATAAAAGGTTAGCATCTCAGCGTATCCGCAAGAAACGGATCCGTGACCACCAAGGACAACGATTTTAGATATTTGTAGAAACTAGAGTAATAAAATATATCTACAATTAACCCAAACCAAGTGTATTTAATTTATTCCCATCCATAGAACATACCACAGGTAAGAAACACGTTAGTAAAGTCGACTTTCCAAGCTGACTTTCCAAAGTGGGAGTTGCTCATGAAATGTTTATTTACCATTTGAAAACAGCAAAATGCAAACAATATGTTACAAACTTTTTGTAATGTGTAAACACATAAATAAAAATATTTGTTTGGTGTATTTGTCCAAAACAAGAGACAAACTTATTTTAAATGTTGGTTTCAAGACATACAGTCATACCGTAACACGTGACAAATTCAAATATTCAAATGGAAATTTCTTTCCAATATGTATTTCCAATATTACTCTCATTTCCATTGGTTCATTCAAACACAACGTTTTGCAAAAAATGCCGCACATGCACCATTAACAAACAAGCCTACCATGAATTTAATACTCAAATTTGTTGATCACATGCGCTGGAAGTAAAAAAAATAGTTCTTAGTGTCTACATAATCCTTTACATCCATTTAATTTAGATTTAACTGCTATCAATCAAATGCTGTCCATCTCTGGCATTTCCCATAATATTTTCAAAAAACTGCGCAACAATCTTTCAATAGAATTTCATAAGTACATAAACAATACATTTGGAAACAATATTGTTGTTTGGTGCATAACATCATGCCTCCAGTCATTATTTGAGGTAACTATGTTACTCTGTTATTTCTAAAATTAATTACTATTGTTTGTGTATCATTAGAAATATTATGATGTTTTCTACAAGCGACACAAATGGTTGTTTATTTATGAAAACACAAACGACGATATGGAAAACAATTTACAATATCTTAGTACCCGCATTAGAGTCGACAGTATTGCGTATGTTGTTCAACAATCCAAGAAAGATCAAGTAGGCCTAAAATTTCATTTGATGTTGATTGAAACAGTAATGGTTTGGATTTGCTTTAAGCTTTGGATGGTAAATCAAGTATTCTTGAGCGCTCCCAATTACTACGACAACAGAGTCACTGGTGAATTTGATGCAGCCACATTACGACAAATTGGAACAGAGCGAAAACAGATCGTCAAAACAAATTTCTTTATTTCCTTGTCTCGATGCAATTTTGTCAATTACGATGCTGTCTTTGCGACGATCGCGACGACATTAAATTTGACAAATTTGCATCAAACTAAGAAGCCTTACACTATTTTATAAGACTGAGCATGATAAAGTGTTAAGATACACTGGCCCATTTGATTGCGCGCACTATGCAGTAAAGCAGTGTCTTACCGTGAAAAGTGCTGTCTGCACATGGAAGTGTGCTGTTTTGCAAATGGAAAGTGCCGTCTGCACATGGAAGAGTGCCATCTGCACATGAAAAAGTGCCATTTTGAAGATAAAAATTTCTGTTGCATGTGAAAAGTGCCACGTGCACATGGACAAGTGCTGTTTTGCACATGGAAAAGTGCCGTTTTGCACATGGAAAAATGCCGTTTTGCACATGAAAAGTGCCATCTGCAGACGGCACTTTTCATGTGATTAAATCACATGATTAAATTTAAAAAAAAAAAAATTCAAAAAAGAAAAAAAAAAATTAGAAAAAGAAAAAAAATTAGCTACTTGTTTGGCCGTTTGGCCACTTCTTTAGATAAAATAACGAGTAAAAAATGGACCGAACGTAGTGAGTACGGCGCATCATACACAAGCGTAATCACATTTTCGCAAAACCGGTCGTTCGGCGTTTTACCATGTGCCATAGATAACCCGTGCGATGGAGCTTAAAGTGACATCAAACAACACAGTATTAAGTGTGGCAGGAGCTAGATTTCTCTTACTCGAATTACTATCATATTACTTGCGTTTTAAGTAAGTATTTGTCAAATAATTCATCAAATACTTGTTCATTTGATTATTGCAATTTTTAATTAACCAGTGCAACATACATTGCGTTTTCATCGAACCGGAGCAATCTAAGTGAAATAATAAAAGAATGTAAAACAGATATGTACGAGTCCCTGATAAAAAAGGTAAGATTAATCTGCAAAATAATTAGACGGATTCAAAGTTTAAAGGATTAAGGATTACCGGGGTGGAATTGAGCAGTTGGATGCAACCGTTGGGTGCACCGAAAGTAACAACAAATGCTCACGCCCCGCTGCTCAAGAAGCAACAATGTGCAAAGTGTACAAAGTGGACAATGTGCAAAGTGTGCAAAGTGTACAAAGTGGACAATGTACAAAGTGGACAATGTGCAAAGTGTGCAAAGTGTACAAAGTGGACAATGTGCAAAGTGTGCAAAGTGTACAATGTGCAAAGTGTGCAAAGTGCAATGTGTACAAAGTGCAATGTGTACAAAGTGCAATGTGCAAATTGCAATAATATATAAAAATAATTCCTGAATAAAAATTGAGTAAATAAAAAAAAAGTAACTAGTAAAGAAGAGAAAAAGTTTATTTAATATTTAATGAAGTAAAACTAAATGAGGTCACAATGTTCATTAAATAAAAAATATAAAAAAAACAGAAAATAGTTACATAAAAAAAATTAATAAATCAGCAAATAAACAAGAGAATCAGTTTGAAATTACCAAAATTAAAAGAAAAAATATATACTGATATGGTAAATAATGTAAATGACACGTAAGAACCTTAGAGATACAATAAGGAATTTCAATAATGCAACAACTTTAGAATTGTGCAATTATCACAATTTTGCTCTAAAGCGATTATCACATGACAACAATAAGCCAACCCCTTGAGTAATCGCACAATCCCACCAGTGGACTAGTTCATAAACGCACCAGGTGTTTTTGCGCCGTTGTTTGTTTGTTTGTTTAAAGCAAGTAAGTCAAGTGATATCCCAAGAATCCCACACAATTATTAAGGGGGTCTCAATAACGTGTGATTGTGCGATTTATGAAAAATCGCACAATCGTAAAATTGTTGTATTAATGAAACTCCTTATTGTTGCCCGTAAACAAAAAACATTAATGGAATTAATTACCAAAAGAGGGAAACAGACGAAGAAAGTAGTTCTAAGTGTGCCCAACTATATCTTTTTGTTAACAACGTTGTTTTGGGTTATTATATTGTTTACTTTCAGAATTTGATGAAAATACACTCAGTGCACTTGACCTTTAATTTGAAATAAATGTGGAACAACACGAATATACCTACGTATCCTGTTGCGCAGATCCACTCTGTAATGAAGTGTGAAATCGAACATCTTTGACCTGGCAAACTTCGATTGTTTACAGTACGGGTATAAATTACTTCAGTTCTCACTGTATTTTTTTTATGTTGGACAACTTGTTAGCCATTATTTTCATAAATAAATAATGACTATTATTATCATTTTATTTCACGAAGACAGATGTCACAAAAGTGCAAAACATTGATTGCTTTCAAACACACATACCCATTATATACCAGTAACAACATCATAACATCACATTAAGGAACAACCACCAAATTGATACCAAAATGGTAAAACTATACATCTTTCTAGTTATTTCTCATGGCATCATTATAAATACAAATGCACAAAACGAGGATCCATCATTATCAACAATAAACATAGTGGTCAAATTCGTTGACCATATGATTTGGAAAAAAGTATTATTCATTACCAATGTTGAAACAGGTAAAAACAAGCGCTTTATAGTGATTAAAGACACTGACCATTCTTTTTTGGTTTAGATCTTATAGCTGTCACTCAAATGATGTCATCCTCAGGTATTCTCAGCAACACTTTCAAAATGTCATTGCATGATAATAATTCAATTGAGCTAAGAAAATACTTGAATATTACAAATGGAGTCAATGTTGTTGTCTGGTGTGAGAAATCCTGTGTCCAGTCACTTATTCAAGTAATTTTTGCCTTTTCTTTAAAATAAATTATTTCTGAGTTATTTATTATTTAGAATCATACTGACAAAGCATTTCACAAACAAAACAAATGGCTATTTATTGGTACCGACACAGATTTTCAATATTTGAGTTCCCACATCAGAGTTGACAGTAACATATACACATTAGAACGTGCAAACACACAACAAGTATCTTTAAAATTTAGTCAATTTTTTATTGAAATGTTAATAACTTTTAAATTTCTTTCAGCTTTGGATAATAAGTCAACTTCTTCTGACTTCGATCAATTATTACAACAGAAAGGTAATTGGTCAAATTGATGCAACCACGTTACAAACATATTGGTACAGCAAACAAAGTACTTCTAAAGTCTTACAAGGGTTCACTTTAAAAATAACAGTGTCTAGGGTAATCTAAAAACTATACAAACATAGTACAAATGTATTAAAAGTAAAATATTTCAATAGATGGCACCGATGATGACAGTTATAGTAACACCAAACAATACACTAATCAGTGCATCAGGAGGTCGGTTTGAATTGCTCAAAACGCTCTCAGTCTATCTTGGATACAAGTAAATCATTCATCAAAAGTCAAAGACTTTTTCCAATTTGTCTTGTTTAATTAATGTAATTTTAAATTATTCAGTGCTACGTATATTCCAATGGCATCACAAAGAAGCAATATGATTCAAATAATAAGAGCAGCTACAACAGACATGTTTCAGTCACTGAAAGACAAAGTATTTAGTTGTTAAATGATTTGCGATTTCCTTTTCTGTTCTCTCGATTATTTACCCCAACTAGTATTAGTTAAATGTTTTACTTGCATTACTGAAGCATAAATCTATGAATTCCGCACTACTGAATACTGATGAATTCCGCACTACTGAATACTGATGAATTCCGCACTACTGAATACTGATGAATTCACAGGCGCGGAAACTGCTTATGTTGGTCATGCACATTACGCAACGACCCATTAGAGACGCCCAGGTCTCAGAGAATGGCAAAACCATCACTCTACCTAAGAGAGAGAACTCACCCATGGCCAGGAGACTCACGGAGAACAAACATATACGTCTGCTCTCCGTGCCAGTCAGGTTACTTCTCTCCTTGGCCATGTTGCCCCTCCCTTATTGGCTCTTCCCGTTGCCCCTGTGGCCCCCTGACCACACCCCAGGACTGCAGCTCTTACAACAAGGAGCTGCAACGGACTGCCTCTGTGATGGGGTCAGTAACCGCTGGGTAAACAGACGGTCACATTGTGACATCACATCCTGTGGCAAAGTCTCCTCCTCATTCAGCCTGGACGGCATTTCGAGTTTGCATTCTAGTAAATTCTGGTCTATGGATAAACTTAATTAACTACTAATACCGTATTGTTTCTTTCTAGGAAAGCGATTTGATGGGATTAGCAATAAGATTAAATGAAAAATATTTTTCCTATGTTGACATAACGCCGCATGTCATGACAACAAAAATGACCGTTTTAATGAGAAAATCATTTGGCTACGAGGACTCCAATTTCATCAATTCAGCGTACTTTAAACCGTACACGCCACTACTATGGACCATCATTTTAGCGATTGTTGTTCTGTTTGCTCTTTCGTCTTACTTTACTTCAGTTTATCTTCAACATTTGAATAAATGCAACAACCAAAAAGATGATAAAACCTACCATTCGTTCAATAACTTTTTTCAAGAATTCCTCTCACTTTATCCAGCTCAAGGTATGAAGTTTTCGAAAAACTTAATATTTTTGTTTGTGTTTTTGTACTATTTAAATTTCAGGTTTAAATTTTGTCAACTTTTCAAGCGCAGCAAAAAAAACAATGACTACGGTCATTTTACTTTTCCTGTTATTTGTCACTACTTATTACAACAGCGTGCTCATTGCATCTTTTTCCGCCAGTAAACCAGCTTTTCAATTTAAAACCATCGAAGATATTGTAAATGATGGAAGATTCAAAATGATAGTAACAAAAAATTCTCCATTTGAAGCTGCAGTTTTGGTATAACTAATCCAGTATTTACTGCACTGCCAATCTATTTAAAACTGTATTTTTGTTTAGACTTCAAAGGACGAGAGTTTTAAAAAATTCAGAGCTTTAAACCTGATCAAATGGGTATCAACGAATGTGGCCGATCACCTGGCCATTGACAACGGCAGTTACGCTGCACTTTTCACCGTTGAATTATCGAATAATATCAGCTGTCTTATTCACATTTTGCCAACGCAGTACTTTCCACATCCTTTGGGATTTTTCTTGACAAAACATTCTCAATACACAGAAACAATTTCTCGATTGTAAGCATACAACCGTAGACCTAAATATACAGGACAACAAACTCATAAAATGTGGGTAAAAAAATAAAAAGCCAGCCTCTTATTGCTCTTTTTCTGAAATCAGCGCAGAGTTCAAATTTTCAGCAATGGGTGGCGCAGAATAACAATGACAGAGGAAGTTGAGAATAGTTGCGCACCGCTTTTTCCTATTTAACCTGGGTGCCATTTTAAGTTCGCAATCTAAGTAGTATATTTAGGTCTATGGTGCAACAAATAATATCCGATAACTTACTGGCTTTCATTTTACTCTAGTATACTTCGAACAAAATCTGCAGGCATATTGCAAAAAATATTTCGTGATACCACGGTAATCGACAGACCCCAATGTGATGCCGAAGAAGAAAGCGAGCAATTGTTGACTGTGGATTTAAAACTCGTGTACGCAGCATTTGTATTTCTTGCATTTGGCACAACCTTGGCACTGTGCATTTTCCTTTTAGAATTTACTTTTCATTATCGATCAATCAGATTCACTCACTAGATGTCACCAAAGTAATTAATGCACAATACAATACATCAGCTGAACTATATTGAAGTAGTAGCCACTGGTGGTCACTCATTTTTGCAAATACCTAATACAAACACCAACGTGTTATATTTACGCATTTTAACATTTGTGACAGTTTCTTCTGTGTTTGTACATTTTTTTATTTATTTTAAATTCACTTCAATTGACTTTCCCAGGTGGGAGTTGCTCATGAAATGTTTATCTACCATTTGAAAACACACAAATAAAAAATTTGTTTGGTGTATTTGTTCAAGACATACAGTCATACCGTAACATGTGACAAATTCAAATATTCAAATGGAAATTTCTTTACTATTTGTATTTCCAATATTACTCTCATTTCCATTAGTTACGACTTTTCCACTAAATTTATAAGCAACACGCGGGTTTTTATAAAGGAAAAATACATGACGCAATAATTGTACGATACAAAATGTGATTAAAATAATTTTGTTCACATGTCCATGTGTTTTTTCTTTCTTTTCACACATTACTTCCTGATAGTGTACATTTATTCCAACATTATTAACTTTTCTATCAATTTATAAAGTTTTTCCCTGTTTGCACTATTCTTTATTTGTTGTAGGGGGTTGCTTCGTGCGGAAACAACAAAATGCTAACAATGTAGTAAACTTTTTATAACGTGTAAATATACAAATAGAACAAATTCGAGCAAACAATATTTTATCTTACTATAAAATGCGACAAACTGCAACAAGAGTCACTTTTTAATCCGTGACTGAACTGTCATCCGGATTCATTTATAGAAAATAATCAAATGGCAATTTATTTCCAATACCTATTACCAATTTTACTATCATTTACATTAGTTCATCCGACAACAAATCTTGTAAATAACGCTGTAAATGCACTGTCAGAGAGTAATAATCCAGTGTTAAAAAACAAACCAGCCATGGATGTAATACTCAAATTTATTGATCAAATGCACTGGAAAGAAATATCGCTGTTCACTAATGTTGATACCGGTAAGAATAATCTCAAAAATAATAATTTTATCTAAAAAAAGAATTCATTTAATTAGATTTAACGGCTATCAATCAAATGCTGTCCATCTTAGGCATTTCCCATAATATTTTCAAAATTCTGCACAATAATCATTCAATGGAATTTCCAAAATATTTAAACAATAAATTTGGAAACAATGTTGTCGTCTGGTGCAGAACATCATGCCTCCAATCATTATTTCAAGTAACTAGGTTACTCTCTTATTATTTTTAAAATTAATCGCCATACTGTTTGTTTATCGCTAGAGTTATTTCGATGTTTTCTACAAACGATACAAATGGCTGTTTATTTATGAGACCTCAAACAACAATTTGGAAAAAGATTTACAATATCTTAGTACTCTCACCAGAGCCGACAGTGTCATGTACTTTGCTCAACAAACCAAGACAGAAAAAGCAGGCTTTAAAATTGATTTCATTGGAATAGTAATGGTTTAGATTTTTTTTTTTTAGATTTGGATGATAAGTCGAGTTTTCCTCGATGCTCCCAATTCCCATGACAACCGAGTAATTGGCAAATTTGATGCAGTCACATCACGGATAACCTGGAACAGCATAAAAAGAAACCGCCAATTCTTAAAAGGATTTTCAATAAGAATATCCGTTTCCTTTGTATTAAATTATTAGTGGCCAAATCTAAGCTACCATTTAAACAAAAATATTTAAATAGGTTTATCCAGTAATGATTGTTACTGGAGATGCAGATGATTTAGAAGTAGAGGGCAGCAGATATGATTTTCTTGAAATGTTATCGGCTTATTTGGGCTATAAGTATCTTATATCATTAACACTTACAATGACTTTTCTTATCATTATTGCCATTTTGAAAAATTATCTAGTGCAACGTATATTGCAATTGAAAGTGCAACAAGTGGCATAACTTACGAAGGAGTAATAAGAGCAATAACAGATGGTGTTTATGAGTCCCTGCAAAATAACGTAACTTAGAAAATAATTGATGATTCACTAAATTATCCCAGATATAACTTATATTGCTAAACAACTCCCTATTTTAGGAAACTGATATGGTTGGAGTGGCAATGAGATCGAACGACAGATATTTCACTTCTTACGATATAACTCCATACATCTTTATGGCATCAATAACAATTATAATGAAAAATTCATTCAACTATGACGAATCCAGTTTCACTCAATCAGCTTTCTTCAAGCCATACACAACATTACTATGGAATGTCATTTTAGCTTTTGTCCTTCTCTTCGCTATCCTGTCTTTATTCACATCTGTTTACCTTCACTATTCGAATAAAAGCCGAAACCAAAAAGATAATAAGATCTATCTTTGGGCTAATAACTTGATCAAAGAATTTCTGTCTCTATATCCATCTCAAGGTAAACCAAAGCCAAAATTGTTTTCGCGTAGATCTACTTCTGCTCTGTTTTTGTTTTCAATCCATCTACTCCTAACAACATTAAATCAACAAACCAAAATGTTTCTTATAATTTTCAGGTTTAAATCACTTCGATGCTCCAAGCACATCGAAAAAAACATTGACCACAGTCATGTTACTTTTTCTGTTATTTATTACAACATATTACAACAGTGTCCTTACTGCATCATTTTCAGCCAACCGAGCAATTTTCCCATATAAAAACATTGAGGATATTGTTAATGATGGCCGATTCAAAATATTAGCAACTGAAAATTCCGCTTTTGAGGAACCTCTATTGGTTGGTATATCCGATTTAGTTTGTTTCCTTTATCATCATCTATTTTCCAACTATTAGAAATCTCAGCATCCTATTTTTAAAAAAATCCGACAATTAAAACTGTATAAACCTTTGTCAAAACGAAATGTCCCGGAGGAAGTTAAACCTGAATGCAATTGTGTCGGAATTTACACACGTGAACTATCAGGCGATTTGGATTGTTCATTTCGTATTTTGCCAGAGGTGTACTTTCCATCACCCGTAGCATTTTACTTAAAAAAATATTCTCAATTCACAGAAGAAATTTCTCGATTGTAAGCTTTGATCCAAATTGTATAAAAAAAAAAAATTAATATTTTTTCTTATCTAGTATCCTTCGCACCAAGTCTTCAGGTATAACGCAAAGAATCTTTCTTGATAGCTTGGTTATTGACAGACCCCATTGTGATGCGTTAGAAGAAGCCAGACAAGGGTTATCAGCTGTGGATTTAAAACTCACTTACGCAGCATTTATTTTTCTTGCAATTGGCATAATCCTTTCATTGTTTGTGTTTATTATGGAATTTGTCCTTGGATTTCATTAAAGCCATGTTCAACAAAACATTCTTCAAACTTGTTGTTTGAAAATAAATAAATAAATAATGAATACCTTAAATTGTTCAGTTAATTGTAACTTACATCAATGTGTGTAATTGTAACTAACTGTAGAAGTGTGGACAGATGTTAGCAAGACTTTGATAGCACTGCACCTCAGACAGCACTAATGTCCTAACAACACCACGTTTAGTATAACAAAGAAGAGTAAAAATGTAGATTGCATGTGAATTTATTTGTTACATATATAATATTACATTGTATTTATCTTAAACTTGTCAAAATCACCAAGTACATCGAATAAACAATGCCCTTAGTCATTCACTTGGCAAAAATCATTTTAATGAATAAACATAAAACAAAAGCAAAACCTCTAGAACAAAATTTAACACATTTAACACATCCCGTTTCTTATATCTTCTTAAATATTAGACAAATACAGTAATACTGTCTGTTTTGAATTGGTTGCCATTGGCTGCCACCCATATTTTTGTTCAGACATTTCTTGAAGTAAACATTGCTAATACAAACACCAACTTTATATACTTACGCAATTCAACAATTTTAAACATTCGTATAAAGTTTTTTTCTGTGTTTGTACAATTCTTTATTGATTCTCGTATAGCAGAGAGGTTGCTTCGTCGAATATGTACTTGCCATGTGAAAACAGCAAAATGTAAACAACACAGTATAAACTTTATTCTGTGTAAATATTCAAATAAAAAGTTTCAACCAACAAAAATTTTGTTAGTGGTAATATTTGTACAAGACCAAAAAAGAATACAGTCTTACTATAAAGTGTTACTAATTTCAATAAGACTCACTTTTTAATCTGTGACTGAACAGGAAGTGAAGCTTAATTTTAAAAAATATTCAAATGGAAATTTCTTTCCAATACATACCTTCAATTTTACTTTCATTTTTATTGGTTCATCTAAATACGAATCTTGGAAAAAATTGTGTGAATCCACTTTCAGGCAGTAGGAATCAAAAGTTAACAAACAAACCTACTTTGGATCTAATACTAAAATTTATTGATCACATGCATTGGAAACAAATATCACTGATCACCGATGTTGACACAGGTAAACTGGGTCTCAAGGGTCCCGCGAAAAAAATTAAGTTGTTTAAAAAATGATCCAAAATTTTTATCTCGAAAAAAAGTTTCGTGGGTCTACATAATCCATTCCATTCATTTAATTTAGATTTAACGGCCATCACTGAAGTGCTGACCGTCTCGGGCATTTCCCATAATATTTTTAAAATACTGCACAATAATCATTCAATTGAATTTCCTAAGTACTTAAACAATAAATTTGTAAACAATGTTGTTGTCTGGTGCAGAACATCATGCCTCCAATCATTATTTCAGGTAACTAGGTTACTCTCTTATTATTTTTAAAATTAATTGCCATACTGTTTGTTTATCGCTAGAGTTATTTTGATGTTTTCTACAAACGATACAAATGGTTGTTTATTTATGAGAATGCAAACTACACTTTAGTAAAAGATTTACAACATCTTAGCATCCTTATCAGATTCGACAGTACTGTGTATATTATTCAACCAACCAAGAAAGAACAAGTAGGCCTGAAATTCCATTTGATCTTTATTGGAATAGTGATGTTTTAAATATTCTTTAAGCTTTGGACGATAAGTAAACTGTTCTTGAGTGCTCCCAATTCTTGCGACAGCAGAGTCACTGGTGAAGTTGATGCAGCCACATTGCAAGTACATTGGAACAAAAAGAAAAGAGATCGTCAAGTTTTAAAAGGATTTAATATAAAAATAGGAGTTACTTTGGTATAGTTGATAGCACATTTAAGCCTAAACCATCTAACCAAAAATTTTCCAATAGTGTTATCCAATGATGACAGTTTTTGGAGGCGGCGAAGATTTAGTAGTGGCAGGTGGTCGATATGATTTTCTTCAAATGTCATCGGCTTTCCTAGGCTTTAAGTACATTGTGAATCAGTCGTATTAATTTTCCTCTAATTATTGCCATTTTGATTTCTCAGTGCAACCTATATTCCATTTGCATCCTTACCTTTTACTGATATGACAGCTATTATAAAAGCAATGACAGATGATTTGTTTGTGTCTCTGAAGAATAAAGTAATTAAGACAATAATTGCCGATTCACTATATCAGTGGTCTTCAAACTGAGTTCCGCAAGATGTCTCGGAGGTTCCGGGGCTATTCCTAGGCGCTATTTACTAAATCGCGCCTAGAAATATCGCGCTCATTACGTGGCACCACAATTTTATCTCGAAAAAAGGTTCTGCGAAATGCCAAAATTTGAAGACCATTGCGCTTTCAGACATTATCTCAATTGCAAAACAATGCTATTTCAGGAAATTGATATGATTGGATTTGCAATGAGGGTGAACATAAGATATTTTGATTATTACGATTTAACGCCGCACATTTTAATGAGATTAATGACACTTTTAATGAAAAATTCATTCAACTATGACGAATCCAGTTTCACTCAATCGGCTTTCTTCAAGCCATACACAACAAACCTATGGAATGTTATTTTCGCTTTTGTTCTTCTCTTTGCGCTTCTATCATTTTTCACTACAGTTTATCTTCAATATTTGAATAAAATTAAAACCCGGATCGGTAACAAGATCTACCATTGGACTAATACGTTAATCAAAGAGTTTCTGTCACTGTATCCGTCCCAAGGTAAAGCATTTACAAATAAAAACCGTAACCGTTATTTTCTTCTTAATTTTTAGGTTTCAATTACGTCAATAATCCAAGCACGTCAAAAAAAACATTGATCACAGTCATGTTACTTTTTCTCTTATTTATTACAACATATTACAACAGCGTCCTAATTGCGTCGTTTTCAGCCAACAAAGCAATTTTTCCTTTCAAAGGCATTGAAGATATAGTAAATGATGGTCGAATCAAAATAAGAGCAACTGCAAATTCTCCCTTTGAACATGCAATCTTGGTATAACTGATTTCAGTTAACACTTTAACTTGTTTCCTTTTAAAATGTCTTACTATTGTTTAGACTTCTCCGCACAGCAGTTTCAAAAAAATACGAGAATTAAAACTCTATGAACCAATAGGATCTGCAAACGTTCCTGAACAACTTTTGATTGAAGACGACAATAATGCTGGACTTTACACTCTGGAGCTGTCAACTAAGTTGGATTGCAAGCTTCGTATTTTGCCAGAGCTATACTTTCCATCGCCTATATGGTTCTACCTAACAAAACATTCTCAATACACAGAAACAATTAACCAATTGTAACCGAAAAATACAATTTTTTTTTAAATCTAATATACTAATAAACTTTCTTCCTAATCTAGTATCCTTCGTGCAAAATCCTCAGGCATATCGCAAAGAATATTTCGTGATGCTTTGGTTATTGACAGACCCGAATGTGACGCCGAAGAAGAAGCAAAACAAGCGTTGTCGGCCGTGGATTTAAAACTCACTTACGCAGCTTTTATTTTTCTTGCAATTGGTATAACCCTCTCCTTATTCGTGTTTGTTATAGAAAATGTCATTGCAATTCGTTAAAGCTATTATCAATAAAACAATTTTCATATTTATTGCATACTGTGTTCATTATTGTTCAGTTTGTCAAAGTTGTTAATTGTAGCCAATGCATGATCTATTAATAGAGATACAATCTCTGTACCTAGGCAACCTGTAGCATTGTATAACTGTAATAAAGAAGTCGACTATATGGTCTTGCAGAAAGTGCATCTCTTTTTATTTCCATAGAAAAGATACAAAATTCTAACATGTGTGGAATTCAGGGTTAACCTGTCAACACTTGATAACTACTTAACATCAGGCTGGCTATCCACTCGTGATACATCAATAAGCTGTATTATAATTTCAGAAATCATCGGTTGCTTGTTTCTAGGTGCTTATTTTCTTTCACAGAAAGTATATCCCAGTTGTTTCATCAACAATCAAATTGTCGATACTTCTGGTAATGACAGTTGAATTGATATTGAAGCATTTCATCAAAATTTCGCAGATCATCAGAAAAATGACAACTTACTCTTACGTATACAAATTACCGCTTTTGCCTTTAATTCTGTTGATTTATCTAAGTCTTAATTCAATTCATGCCAACATTGCTGTGAATGATCGTGTTGAAGTAATACTTCCCTCTCACACTTACAATATTATTGTATTTACAACTTAGAAATTGGAAACTCCAATAACTACTATTAGTTGAATCGATGACATTGTAAACATTGATTGGTCAAGTACCATATAATTTGTTTTACAAAAACTAGTACTTATAAATGCATCAGCTATAAGATGGACACTATAACCATGGGTTGCATTTCAGTGATCCACACTTCCAGTCTAAAAATTTCTTTAGCCAAAATAAATAACCACTGAATAGGCTGCTGATTTCATACGGAGTGTTTGCATATATCTAATATGGTAAAAAAAACTTATATTTATTAGAAAGAGTTTCACTTTAAATCGTACAGTAAACCAAATCAAATGGTCTAAAAATCCAAAATGGTAATTTCAAAAATGTATAACTTGCCTAGTCTGCATTTATATCTATTGATTAGTCTAAGTCTTAACATAATTCATGCTAACAATGCTGCAAATCACATGTCAGAAAGTAAACCAATCATAGAAATGTTGCTCAAATTTGTTGAACGTATGATGTGGAAAAATATATTATTCATCACCAATGTTGAAACAGGTAAAAACAAAAACAATACCAGCTAAAAAAATCTAGCTGTACACTCATTTCATTTTAGATCTAATTGTTATCAACCAAATGCTGTCATCCTCCTGCATTTTCAATAATATTTATAAAATACCATTGCGTAATAATCATTCAGTCGAGCTAATGAAATACATAAACAATGAGAAAGGATGCAATGTTGTTGTTTGGTGTAAACCATCATGTGTGCAGTTATTGTTTCAAGTAAGGACTTTTTCATGTTCCACAAAATGCATTTCTAAGATTCTGACTTAATTAGAATCAGATTGATGTTTTTAACGTAAAATACAAATGGTTATTTATGTACGAAGACGCGGACCACTATTTGGAAGACGATCTACATTATATAAGCTCCCATATCCGAGTGGACAGTAATGTTTACATTATTCGTCATGCAGACAGAGAACAAGTAGACTTCAAATAGCACAAATTATGCACTGATATGGTGATTATTTCAAATTGCTTTTAGTTTTGGATAACGAGTCAACTTATTCTTAATTCACCCAACTCTTACGACTCAAGTACAGTTGGAAAAATTGACGCAGCCTCATTACAAACATACTGGTACGGCAAACAAACAAGCGGAAAAGTCCTAAAAGGATTCACGCTGAAAATAACATTAACCACGGTATGCTAACAACAAAAGTTAGCCCCGATCCCACATACCTAACCATTTTGTATAGATTCCTGGGATAATGGCAGTGACGGTAACTAATAACACCGTACAAGTAACGGGAGAAAGATGGGAGTTACTGCAAATACTATCAACTTACTTGGGTTACAAGTAAACCATTTTCTCTTTTCACGATTGCTTTATTTGTTAATTTTAATTTTAATTTAGTGCTTCGTACATTGTACTATCAACAACATCGAACACACCACTAGAAATGAGAAAAGCAGCTGTTGTTACCATCTTTGTATATCTAAAACAAAAAGTAAATTTGTTTAATTTGTAGTTGACATCAGTTTCAGGCCCATCATTATAAATTTTGTTTTCAGAAAAGTGATATGGTTGGAATGATGACTCATTTGGATATAAATTACTTTGATGCATTGGATATAACACCTGGCGTATTAACGATGAGAATGGTAGTGCTAATGAGAAGTGAATTAAACTACGACGAATCTAATTTCGTGCATTCGGCTTTCTTCAAACCTTACACGCCATTACTTTGGCAAGTCATTCTAGCTATTGTTTTGCTTTTTGCAGTCCTGTCTTTTTTCACTTCAGCCCATCTCCAAAATTTGAATGATTCCAAAAATCCAAATCGTCAAAGAAATTACATCTACCGTCGGATTAACAATTTTTGTAACGAATTCCTCTCACTTTATTCATCGCAAGGTGATTACGCAACAATGACCAGTTCAGAATTTTTGACTTTATCAATTTTATTTTTCAGGTTTAAACTATACTGATTCTGTAAACACATCGAAAAAAATCATTAATTCTGTTATGTTACTTTTTCTTCTGTTTATTACAACATATTACAACAGTGTCATCACTGCTTCTTTTTTAGCAAACAAAGCAATTTTCCCATTTAAAAGCCTCGACGATATTATAGATGACGGTCGATTCAAAATTGCTTCTGTCAAAAATGGGGTGCTGGAACGTACTATAATGGTACAATCGAGTTCTAAAGAACCAGATGTCCATTGTATGCCTGACTAGGGTACATTGTCACTTTTCGGTGCTTCACTTTGTGTCAAAATACGAAATTATGAGCAATTTCAATTGTCGGCATACGGTGGACACCCAGTTTTTTTTAAACATAACTATACGCTAAAGTGTTGGTATCCAAAACGTTTTTGACCTTTGCTGGTCTTCCCACTAAGAAAGACCAGCAAGAAGTCAGTAAACAATGATAGTTATGCAGAGCTGCGTGCAGGAAAAGTTGCGCCTGGGGCAAACCGTGATTCTGGCGCCCATGGCCTACAAAATGGCGCCCATGGCCCACAAAATGGCGCCCATGGCCCACCCAAAAATTTTTTGCTGAAACCTAGAAAAAAAATAAAAAAATAAAAAAGCACTTTAAAAATAGTGCCCCCTCTTCCAAAAAGTGGCACAAAATGTGCATGGAGTGCGTCAGTGAGGCTTTAACTTGACCCGTTCCACTCGGGAAATAGGAAAATTTTGAATTTGGTGCCCCTAATTTTGGCGCCCGAAGCAGACGCCCCTTTCGCCCCCCCCCCCCCCTTTACACGGCACTGTAGTTACGCATAACAAAAACCAGCACACACCATAATACAAGGGTTTTGGAGCAGTCCAATTTTAACGTAGAACTACTTTTAAGTTTTTACCAAAAACATTCTTTCAACTTAACCAGAAATGACATTTCAGTGCAATGTTTGGATCAAGACATTGCATTACTATTGTGATTTTTTTTTTTACTTTGGCAAGTGGTATGTAGCAAAGTTAACGTGTGTTCTGTACAAATTAAAGTGTGCTCTACAACTTCGTAATTAGAAATTTTGCTCTAACTTTGACGGTTTTTGAGATAAAATTAAAATGACCTTAAAAAATCCTTTCAAGGTCATTAAAATTAAGTTCTTTGTAAAGAGTACACCTGACTTGCTACTACCTCAAAATCTCAAAATAGTCCCGTTAACCCTATTCAAATTATTTCCATGAAACCAGACTTTTAACTCACCCGGTATACAGTTTCATTGATCCTTGTAACTCATTCTGTAAAACAAAATTGCAAAAAGCAAGTCGTCTTTCATTGCTTGCCAGCCACATAGTATTAATTTACTATCATTTAGTAATCATTTAGTATAAACAACTAAAGCAGTAGAGCAATCAAAATTTTCTGTCCTCCAGCTCCGAGTAAAATTCATTGCTCCAAAGCCCCGCATAAAACTACCGACAATTAGTCCCGATGAAAAAAAATTTCTAAAGTTTTGTCATTTTTTAGAACTCGAAACATGGACTGTATAAAAAGTTGATGGATTCAAAGTTGTATGAATCCGCAAAACTATCAATCCCAAACTTACTCATGAGCCACAATGGAAGCAGTTATGCTGCACTTTACCTAGACGAACTATCACGAGTTTTGGGTTGCAACATTCGTATCTTGGAACAGCGATTCAGCCCATCTGTAACCGGTATATACTTAACAAAACATTCCCAATATACAGAAGCAATTTCTCAATTGTATGTACATAAACAAACACGAACGACTGTGTATGGTAATAAGTAATCAGAGTTTTCTCCAATTCAGCGTAATTCGCGCCAGATCTTCGGGCATACTGCACAAACTCTTTTCCACAGCTGGAGTCCTTGACAGACCTGAGTGCAATGCCATAGAAGAAGCGAAACAAGCGTTGTCAGCCGTTGATTTAAAACTCACTTATGCAGCATTCGCATTTCTTGCATTTGGCACTACTTTTTCATTTTGTGTGTTTCTTTTAGAATTCGCAATTGGAAATTATTAAAAACAGAAAAATAGTCCACAATTAAAAACTAGAAATTGTTTGTTTGTAATTGAATAATATTTATAACAATTGCTAGAGTAATAAAAAAAAACAAAGTACAATAATGCAGCAATGTCAAGGTTTATATTAAATAACAGCCGAAAGTGCATCTTTCCCGCAATACCTCGAGTATTGTTGAAACAATGCTTATTGGTATTGCAGGGAAGCTGTCTCAATGTTTTATGCAAGTTTGTTTGGATACAGCTTTCCTGCAATACCACGAATATTGTTATTGCGGTGTGACCTAATTATTTACACAAATTCGTCCGAGGTGGCATCGGCAAATTGCGTACTAATGTAATGCGTAATAAACCTAATGACGAGTACAAGTGTAAAAATTTGCAAAATAAATCGAAAAAATGCACACAAAACGCCAAAACATGTGAAAAAAATCTGAATAAATAAAATAAATCGGAAAAATTGCAAAAATCGGGGAAAATGCACAAAGACGCCACAAAAATCAGAAGAAAAAAAATACCAAAAAAAAATTCGGAAAAAATGCACACAGAAATGCCAAGAAATCGAAGAAAAAAAATGGAAAAAAAAAAACCGTAAAAAATCATTAAGTACATACAAAATCGCCGAAATATCGAAGAAAGAAAAATGAAGAAAAAACGTTACAAAAATGTCAAAATAATTTGAAAAATATGAAAAAATTGGCAAAAAACAATAGAATAATTCTATTTTCCCAGGAAAAACAGAAAAAAAAATTATTTTATGATTAAAAACGAAAAGGAAATCAAATGAAAAAAAACGAAAATGAGAACCAAAAAACAAATGCACAAATTTAATCTATACTAAACTGAAAACAAGAAACATAAGTGTATTACCGGTACACTGATTTAATTTTACCAGCAAAAAAAAACAAAACATTAATTTCATAATTTATAAAAATGAAGATAACAAAACCATAAAAAGAAAATGGCACTAATAAAATAAGAAAATAATTTAAAATTTTTATCTGTCATAAGCAAAATTTGACCAAGTAATTTTGGCCAGTTTACACTTGCCACTGAAAGATTTTTTAAAAAAAATGATCGTCCGATAGAAAAGTCAGGCTGACTAGTATCTATTATTATTTATTTATTTATTTATTTATTTATCGTGATTTACTCGACGGGAGCATGAGAATACAGCAATGGAAATTATTATTATCATTATCTATTATTACAATTACGGCAATATCCTCACTTCAACTTTATAGCCAATACAGTCTAAACCGTAATTTAATAAACTCATAGGTTGCTGGTTGCTTATTTTTCTTTCTATGAAAGTAGTACTTATACCCCAATTGTGTCATCGCTGATAGACCACAGCGTAGCACAATCTATCATTACAAAAAACGAACTAGGTTGGTAGTCATCAAAGTATTTTTCTCATATTTCGCAAACCAATCCGCAGTTCAACATCAAAATGAAAATGTACTTATTCATAAGCAAATTACCAATTCAACATTTATTTTTATTGGTTTATCTAAGTCTAAATCTAATTCATGCCGAAAATGCTGCAAATGACCTATCAGAAACTAAACCAATCGTAGATATTTTGCTCAAATTTGTTGATCGTATGATGTGGAAAAATATATTATTCATCACCAATGTTGAAACGGGTAAAAACAAAAGCAATAACAGCTAAGAAATCGAGCTGTTAATTCATTTCATTTTAGATCTAATTGTTATCAACCAAATGCTGTCATCCTCCTACATTTTCAATAATATTTATAAAATACCGTTGCATAATAATCATTCAGTCGAGCTAATGAAATACATAAACAATGAAAAAGGATGCAATGTTGTTGTTTGGTGCAAACCATCATGTATGCAGTTATTGTTCCGAGTAAGGAATATTTCATGTTCTATAAAATGCATTTCTAAGCTTATTCTGACTCGATTAGAATCAGATTGATGTTTTTTACATAAAATACACGTGGTTATTTATGTACGAAGATGCGGACCACTATTTGGAAGACGATCTACATTACATATGCTCCCATATCCGAGTGGACAGTAATGTTTACATTATTCATCGTGCAGACAAAGAACAAGTAGACTTCAAATTGCATAAATTATTCACTGATATTGTGATCATTTCAAATTGCTTTTAGTTTTGGATAACGAGTCAACTTATTCTTAATTCATCCAATTCTTACGCCACAAGTACAGTTGGAATAATTGACGCAGCCTCATTACAAACATACTGGTACGGCAAACAAACAAGCGGAAAAGTCTTAAAAGGATTCACGCTGAAAATAACATTAAGCACGGTATGATAACAACAAAAGTTAGCCCCGATCCCACATACCTAACCTGTAGTGTTTCATCTACAGAGAAGTTTGTTTGTTGCGTAAGCTATTTGTTTGCGAGCAGTAAACAGTACTGTGCGT
>JAQFXT010001068.1:0-17500 GCA_034683725.1 Strigamia crassipes | reverse complement strand
TAGAGCGATGCCAAGAACCCCTTTTGGTTCATCAATTGGCGAGAGAGAAAAGAGCAAGTCGTGGGTCAGGGAACGCGCTAATGAAAAGAAGAACGCCGCCTCGTTGCCTCGGGGTGGGCGAGGAGCGCGGCGCGTGGTGTTGTGGGCCAAACAACTGGCTTTGAGTGCTAAACAAAAGCGGGCCAGCAGACTGCTCGCTCATATGAAGAGAAGAGAAGCAGGTCGTAATAAAAGGAGAGGAGCCAAAGCCAAAGCCACGAGGCAAGTTTGACATCGTGCGAGTTGCACTCGTGGCCCCTTTTCCACATGCCTCGAGTTTAAGTGAAAAATTGGTCGATATGGAATAAAGAAGTCGCTATCTCAAAAATCTCACGCCAAATTTCTTTTTAGTGCGCACGAAAACACAAATTTCATAATAAACTGAAAAGAAGTGTACAATTAATTAAATATCTTTAACACGAATGACTAAGGTGTGCAGATTAGATTATTTTATAATCTTGTCGTGTTTTTTTTTTTTTTTTTTTTTAGTTTAAGGTGCGTAATCTAAGTTGATTAGATTCCAGGAGATTTTACGACATTCAAATGTGTTATTGCTAAAACAGCAGATTTTTTGATTTCTTTTTCTTTCTTCAAGTTAAACCGATTATTCCGATGAATTAGATTACTACAACTAGATTATTGCGTGTGCCATCTTGGATTTCGGTTAGATCGATTGGCATGTATTCAGTATATAAACGAGTATTTTGCGATTTAAATTCAAATTAACATTTTAATTCTGGAACTGAACGTTGTAATAAATATCAAAAGGCCCATAAAGACTATAATAGTAAATAAGCAGTTGAAATCGAATGCAACAACATTCGGAAAATTGGACTGAATAATCAAATTTAGTGAAATAAGTGAATTTCAATCACCGTGGTTTTAAAATTAGAATTGCGTCTGTTTGTTTGCGTCTGTCTATGGGTTGTTTCAATCCGATGTTGTGTTTGTGTACAGCGGTTTGGTTATTGTCACTTTTTGTGCTGACTCGTATTTTCCCCCTCCCTTTTAGATTTATGACGGCAGCTCAAATTTGACCCATTTGTTGGATTTATTTATTATTATTGTACGCAGTATATATCCCGTCCGGTTCCAAAACACAAAAAAACACAAACAAAAAAAAAAAAAATTCTTTTTAATTCGACCAATCCAGAAAATCGATTCGTGACACTTTTGATTGACATTTCTCACCCCAGTTTTTCCACACAACTAATTCCTAAAAATTTCTATCATATTTCTTTTTAATTTCACACCTCACACCTAACTGCTTCCTAGCCGAATCGATTGCATGAATCAGTGGCACTTTTGTGATGACTTCATTTTGCGCGCACCCTGGATTCGAGCATTTGATGAATAGCCCCCCCTATCCAACACCACACACTCATCCGCCGTCACCCCCATACCCCCATACCCCATACCAACTCGAACACAAAAATCTTTCATCTCGAAGGTTATAATTTAATTGTATTCCCTTTGTCTCTCTTAATCCATTTGTTTGCACTCACAAACAGCACGCGACACACACTCACTCTCTCGCTCGTCTATTAATAAGCCACACGGGGCAGCGAGCACGCGCAATTACTAAATCACGACCCCCCCACCCGTCCCACACGACTCCAAAACTGACCTCTCATTAGATTAACCCCCCTCCCTCTCCCACTGGGTCAGTCCGAGGGGGGTAAAGACATAAACGCACAATGGCAAGACCAATTTCCGATTATCGCATCCCCTGACTAATCCTCACAATAGAAACATCAACTCGCTTCCCGCATTCGATCATCGGTCGCGGGAATAAAGTGGACACACACACATGACCGAGTCTCTCCCCAACGCCACTTTTCTTTCTTCGGACACGTCGAGAAACGAGCGAAACCTCAGTCACCTCCCCTAGTCCCCCCTCTGCCGCGCCATTATCAGCACGCCAGACAAGATGGCGGCACCTGCTTCCACTTGCTTCATTTGCCCCATTCACAGCTCACGGTCGAGTGGCTTCGCCAGTTGGAGACTCCAAGGTGTCCAGGTGAAACGGATAGCATGGGAGTTGGGGTGTATAGACTCGGTTGGAATGCGTAACTCGATATCGGCAAGAATTCTCGCACGATGACAAAATTAAGGTTCAATTGATGTCAACTGCGTGTTCACACCTTGAGATAATATAGAAAAGAAGAGAAGGGAAAGGAAAGGAAAAGAGTCACGGAGTCACGGGGAGGGGGGGAGGAATTTTTGCTACCGTTTTCAACATCGGATATCTCGATTCTGGATCAACTTCCGGCGTCTGTGGAAATATCTGTAATTGAGGGGTATCAAACGATGTGCATTTTGCGCGCTCCAATAAGCAATTTCTGGTGTGTAAAACTCCTGCGAGGAGGGTGTGGGCTCAACGCTTGGTCGGATGAAATGAAATTGGCACAAAAACCCATTGAAAAGGTATGGGTGGAAGGAAAACCTTTCATCAAAAATCCCCTTTTAACAGATGCACTGGATCTCAAGCGCGCAGTTTATACACTCAAAACTAAACACTGTTTGAGTAGTATTTTCAATTTACATCAACAACAGGCGCCTGTATATATTTGTTTTCTTTTTATTCTTTGTTCTTTCGCGCAAATGTGTAAATAAACAAAATAATTTCCCAATATATAAAATAGATGAAATAAAGTGACCACTCGTCTATTCGAAAGCTCCGAGGGGTTTTGTGATCCGTGATCAGGACCGGAACCCTGATTCCGAGCCATTGCGCAATTAGCCCAAGATTGCCACGTCCATCTGCCGTCACCGTCACGCGATTAACTGCCGCTGGGCGTGGACTGGACCCTTTCCACGAACGTTTAAACGACCTTCGGGTGAACCAGGTGCCATTCGAACATAACTCCATGATATAATTGTTGATTTTATTTATTTTTTTATAGATTCTTCTTTTTTTGTTTTTCGTCGCCTTTAATTCTAATTTCTAGCCAATAACAGCTTAGGATGTCAATTATTACCCTCCACTGACTCGTGTCAATCACATTTGTGCCCGAAGGCATTGTGAGCTGCTGTTATGAGGTTTGCAACTCCACTTTAATCTACAAATGTCAAACTTTATCATTTCGCTCAAATACTTTTACATGAAATCGCAATTACACGTGTGTATAAATATATATAGTCAAAAGCCATGCAGGGTAAACAACATTTCATTTTCATAATATTTTATTCAAAAAAAAAAAAAAAAAAAAAAAAAAAAAAAAAAAAAAAATTCAATTATTTTTAGGACCGACTACACGACTCCGTAGTCTGTACCCGAGTCAGGAACCGCCAATGCTCCGAATCAATCCAAGTTTTAATAATTTACTACATTCCAACTGCGGTATGGCTCATTTCCTTTTACATTTTATATATATACATATCTCATACTACCGTATATATAATAAAAATAAATAAAAAAATAAAAAAAAAACTTTTTGGTCTAGAAACAAAAAAAAATCAATCTTTTAAAGCGGCGTGAACGAGATTATCCTATCTGATGACGTTTATATTTTAAACACAACAATTACACTTTACTGTTGTATAGTTGTTATCTTATGTAAGTTTTTAGGTTTTTAGCTTATTAAATCTTCCAGAGTGGATATTAATATATATATTATTTTAACCCCGAATAATTAAATTCTCCAGATTTCCAACTTTCAGAGTCCGACCAAGATGGCGACCACTACACGTGCGATTAAAGATAATTCGAAACCTCTAATAACTTTTATGTTTAGCACTAAAAATACATTTTAATTGCAATGCGCAATGAAAAAATGATAATTTTATGACACTCGACCTCTGAGAATAAAAAAAAAAAAAAAATTTGGTCTCCCAACTTGAGCGTTGTATATCCATAAAAAATAAGGCGCCTGTTGTACACATGGCTTATAATGAAGGCTAAGGCGAGGGGTTAAGGCACTGATGTTCATTCTCTTGACTGCACTTCAAGAAAGACTCCTTGTGTGGACCCCCTCTTCCTTCCTTTTCCATCTGGCTTCACTCGCAGAAAGCAGTCAGTGCCAACTTAGCTCGACAACAAGATTCGCAGCAAATAGCTCACCTATTCCAGGTGCACATACGCAGCAGGGATCGCGTGCAACCTGCTTTATACCCCCCCAAACTCCAGGTGAGGCCCCGGCCACCCCTCGGGGAGGCGATGAAGACCACTTCTAGCGCTATGGATAGCACGATTTTTATCTCCATTGACCAGAGCCAATATATATAAGACGCATTCAAAGCGTAGCACATTTAAGATACACAACAACATTAATTGCTGTCTAAAACTACCAACAATTAATTAAAACAAAAATCATTTATATATACTAAAAATTAAGGTTTCCCAATATTGGGTTTTTCTAAAACTTGAAATCCTAACGGTCGAGTTTCATCGTGCAACCGGTGATTCGGTAAACCATCACCGTTGGCCCGGTAGTGCTAATTCTTGCGTTGTGTTACTAGTGAAGAGGAAGACCAATGGCTAAGTTCAGATTCAGATGTCAGAAGAGAGTTGCAAAAATAAGATAAAACGGGAGGGAAGGGGGGTGGTGATATCTCACTTGAAAATGAAGATGAATACGAGCGATCTCGTTGGTTTAATTTAGGGGGGAAAGAAAAATGTGAGGAATTCGCTGCGGAAGGAATTCATCATCATCATCATTTTGTACACAAATGCGACATGAATAAAATGGAAGAAATACATCTCAATATATACAAAGCAGCGGAGCCAACGCATTGGACGTGGGTAGGGGGGAAAGGAAGTGGGCTTGGAGGGGAGAGAAGTGAATCAAGTAAATCGGGGGGGGGAAAGCACAAAAGTTGCTTTCAGTCAGGTTTGGACAACACTTTGTTGGAGGGGATATACACAACGAGTTTGAATAAGGGTCTCTTCGCGTGCGAGAAACGCTGTTTTTTTACAACGTTAATCCATAAATTTCTCAACCATACCTGTAATTAAGCCGGGAAAGAATTAATTTATTGGGTACCTAGAGAAAGAATGTGGACAACGGAAAAGGGTTTTGTCAACTGTAAATCAACAAAAAAAAAAAAAAAATTTGGTTCACGACTTTTTGCTCTTGAAGATGGTAAAACCTTTTTATTTCTGAATTAAAACGAATAAAACGATTAATTTGCGACCTTTACGACATTAGGCACACCGCAACACATCATTAATAACAAAATCTCTTTACAATATTCAGAAAATGTCCCGAATGTAAACAAAGGCCTCATTTTCCCCCATTTTTCTAAAGTCCTAAGTCCAAGTGGACTCGGAATCCAGCACAAACCCATAGTTGAACAACTTCCCCAATTAAGGGCGTATCCGTAAAACAAACCCTCCTGAAGAAAGACGACCTGTGCACACAGCAAAATGATGATAATCACCAATCCGCTGTCCCCTCCTCACTAATTATCAACAATTGTGTCGTGATTCAAGGTTTCCCAGCAGCAGCAATGGTCAAGGCCATTCAAACCTTAAAATGTCTCCCACAAATCATAATTTATCGAGTTATTTCACTCGGGTGTTAAGGGTTAGTCCGTCTACCTTCAAACACAAGTGTTCAAAAGTAAATATTAAAAAGCCAAAAAAAATTTTTTTTTTTTTTTTTTTGTTGCGGCACACAGTTTAATTCCATATCGCCATGTTTTATAATTTATTAACAACGGGCCAAAAGTATGCGGTCATTATTACGCACGTCTTTCAACCATAACAATACCAATAATACGATACACTTATCACTACATTTTTATTTTTTTATTTTTTTATTTTTTTTATTTTTTTGCTCTTTTCATCGCATCCATAAATTAATCTATTAAATCAATAGAGGTTTGGGCCAAACTCGTGGCTAATGAACCCTTTTGCAACCGAGTCCAGCTGTCGCCCAGCCTGCTAATGAAGTCTGTGCTCTCCCCCTTGCGGCAGCTGCTAAAATGCAAGTCTTTGTATTCTGGTGGTGGGGAAGCCAAAGCGAGGTGTCGACCAGGGTCATTAGGGGTTTTAGAGGTAGCCCCAGTATAGAGTTGAGGTTACCTTGGCTGGATCAGGTTTCCATCAGCAGCACGGGGGTAATAAGAGATGGTCTTGGTGTTCAAAGGAGTGTGCAAAAATGGGATGTATTTCACTCGTGAGTGGGAAATTGAGATGACTTAACAGCTAATGGCTGGATTTTCTAGGATTAGATCTCGAAATCCCCCAGTCTGATATCACTAACATCAAATGGCGTATCATGTGGAAAAGTGAGATTTTATCCTATTAGAATAAAGAATATTATTTTTACTTATGCTTTTGATTTTTTTTTTTTTTTTTTTTTGGTCACGCAAAGCTTCTGAAAAAACTTGTTTGTGCTCCCTCAGCTGATATCTGATCGTGATGTAGAACCAAGGTCTATTAATCACACTTTATGATTTAATATCAAAAGTGTTGCAGCACAAGCCAATAGATGTATAGAAGACATGCATTTGAAATGGATCTGGAATTTCTTTTGGATCTGAAATAGATCTGGATTTTCTTTTGGATTTAGAATAAAAATTGAAATTTCTTTTGAATCTGAAATAGATTTGGAATTTCTTGTATCGATTTGATACATTTCTTAGAGATTAGAAGCATTTCTTGTATATTAGAAGTATTTCTTGTGTATTAGAAGTATTTCTTGTATATTAGAAGTATTTCTTGTGTATTAGAAGTATTTCTTGTATATTAGAAGCATTTCTTGTATATTAGAAGCATTTCTTGTATATTAGAAGCATTTCTTGTATATTAGAAGAATTTCTTGTATATTAGAAGCATTTCTTGCAGATTAGAAGCATTTCTTGCAGATTAGAAGCATTTCTTGTATATTAGAAGCATTTCTTGCAGATTAGAAACATTTCTTGCAGATTAGAAACATTTCTTGCAGATGAAAAGCTGTTTTTGTAAATTAGAAACATGTTTTGTACATTAGAAACATTTCTTGCAGATTAGAAGCATTTCTTGTAGATGAAAAGCTCTTTTTGTAAGTTAGAAACATGTTTTGTACATTAGAAGCATTTCTTGTATATTGGATGCATGTTTTGTATGTTATAAGCATTTCTTATAGATTAGAAGCATTTCTTGTATATTAGGAGCATTTCTTGTACATTAGAAGTATTTCTTGTAGATTTGATGCATTTCTTGTAGATTTGATGCATTTCTTGTAGATTTTCTGCATTTCTTGTAGATTTGATGCATTTCTTGTAGATTTGATGCATTTCTTGTAGGTTTGATGCACTTCCAGCAGATTCGATGCACTTCCAGCGGATTTGATGCACTTCTAGCAGATTTGATGCACTTCTTGTAGATTTGATGCACTTCCAGCAGATTTGTTGCATTTTATATGGATTTGCTCTTGACTTGATACAGTTCTTGTACATTTGTTGAATTGTGAATGGATTTGCTTTAGATTTATTCCTTTTTCACAGTGGATTTGGCGCATTTTTTTTGCCAAGCTTGTTCAAACATTCATTCTAAAGTCCAATAAATTCACACCATAGATTTAATAGATCTATTGGATTTGCAGTAAATTTATTGAATTTGTTAGAATAGAATAGATTTGTCCCGTATACTAAAAAAAAAAATAACTAAAACGAAGATTTATGCGAATAGTCCTTGGACTGATACAGACATTTGCATGCAGATCCACGTCGTTGCCTAAATTGCCAATCCAGATCCGTAAATGAATAGAATTCTTGGAATTCGTTTACAACCCGAGTTAGGCCCACCCCAGATATATAAATAGCCATGAATCAAGATTTAAATTTTAAAACCCCGGTTTAATTATAAAATCAATACAAGGCTCAACACGAAGTAAATAAACACAATTTTGGACAACGTTTTCAACCCAACTAGATTAACATAACATGCCAAACATAGCCATGTGCAAAAAACCAAAAAGCTTTCAGTCAAATTCCACATGAAAGAATTGCAATTCTAATAAATTTCTTATGCAAACAGAAAATCTGCGTACATTTTCTGCCACGAGAAGCCGGGTGAATTATGTATCAGTTGCGTTAATTCATAAAACATGGCATGATGGCAATTTGTGTGCAATTTGAGTTGCTCAGAGGTCTTGCAATAATAATTTGAACAAGTTATCTACACCCAAACTAACTACAAAAAAAAAAAAAGAAAAAAAAAAAAATAGAAAACCTAACTTATTTACTGGCCGAGCACAAGCACTGAACACGTTTTCCATCTGCTTTGCTTTAAACCTCTCTAAGGAAATTCGGATTGTAGCACAAAATGTGAAACCCCAGTGGCCATTGAGGGACCCATCAGAATCTCGATGGAACCACTAACAAATTGAGGAACGAGTTTCCCTTCAGGGAGTTTTTATACAGAACGTGGTAAAGAAAAAGAAGAAAAAAAAAGTTGCAACAGACCACTTTTAAAAAAAAAACAAAAAAAAAAAAAAAAAAGAAAAAAAAAAAAAGGGGTTCGCCATTGATGTATAATGTAAACATTGGTTCAAGGCATCATGTGGTGACTGTCAAATGAGTCAAGCGACTATTAATTTATGCACTGCGCGATTAAATCTCGAAGGCAATGCAGATTTAATGAGTGTCAGTGTGATTTCCATAAAAATTAAAAAAAAAAAAATTAATTTTAGGTTTTATAAGAATAATCGACATGTGTAGAGCAAAATTTAAAGCAATTTATGTAGCGTTCAGAATACTCAGTTCGACTGTTACCCGGGTACTGGGGTACCCGATATTGGACACAACACACTAAGTGTTGGATTTAATCAATTTGAAACCAAATAACTCAGACACTTTGTTTTGAATTCTTTTCGCTCGCACACTATCACTTTTATTCACATTGTCTCCATTTTACTTCTTTTGTATCATAGCAACGCGAACCATTACATCACTCAACAATTATAATTTGATATAATGGTATTTACAACAAGTTTGGATTGGAATTTACATCTACGATAAAATTTGTATTTTTTAACAAACAGTGACGGGACGCAAATAAATATCAATAAACAAACAACTTACAAATATCAAATTTCTTAAAATAAAAACAAAAGTTGATGTAAAAAAGAGAATATCGATTACCCGGTCCAATTAGTCGAGTACTAAATTTTTCGTTAAATTACCCGGGTACCCGGGTACCAAACACTAAACGCTCTAAATTTATGGAGGAAAAAAAATTGTTTTTTAATGTTGAAAAGAGCATCGATAATTCTGAATTGAATGCAAAGTTGGCTTGCAGGCAAGCCCCCCTGCTGCACATTTTCTTCATCCAATTCCGATGGCCTCCAAGGTCCCTTTTCTTTGTTTACAACATATAATCGTGTACAGAAAGAGCTCAAAATCAATATTTCTCTTTTGAAATGCTCGTTTTGTTGTCTAGGGCATAACAATCTTCACTTATTCAATACTAAAGCAACAAAATCAACACCAAGCATCATAAACTTCCAGCCCCTAAAAAATCCAAATGCCTTATTTTATACATTTACCTAGCGAAAAAATCTCTTAAAAAGACCAGAGGACAAAGTGAAAACGAGATAAACACGGCTGTACACGCTTTAAAAACAGGAGGGCTGATAACCCTATACGACGAGAATGTAAAGTTGAGTTAAATCCTTTGTAGCTGCATCGCGGAATAAAACTGATGAATACGGAATTTCAAACACGGATCGCGCCCAAATTATGCGCAACAAAATGTTTTATTTTCAGCTAGCGACGCGCCAGTCTATTAACGCATCAAAATTGAAGTCACAAACTCCAATTCCAACGAGTTTTGTCACGCCACGACCATCCTACGTGATCACTTTCAACGCACACATGCAGAATTCTTTCCGCAAATTTTCCAGTTAATGGGTCCGTTGAGTTGGAGTGCGAAACGGTCACCGCAAAAATAAAAATCAATAAAACAAAGATACCTGATGTGCCAACACAAAATGATACATGATTTCTCCCAATCTATTGAAGTACCAAAAGGGGAAAGAGGAAAAAATTGCTCCCCCCGCAAGTTCTTTGTTGGTGCGGTCAATTCAATATGGTTGAAAGCCGGGATGAGTCAGGCGTCATTTAGACACCCGGATCGCGATCAGCCACCCCTTAAAACTCCCTCGAGTACAATTAATAGAAGCCACAAAAGTGTGTTATTTGGCATGACACGGCTCCACGAACATAACTTACCGATTTGGGCTTGAGTCATTCATTGCCATTGGTCAGTGATTTGCCAAAAAGTGTCCGGTTTGTGCAAAACACAAACAGCTTGGCGCTCGGAAAACTGAGTAAATAAAGTCGAGCCAAGAAAATAAAGCGGGCTCAAATATCTAGTGTCAGCAATTTTCAACTGTCTTAGAGAATGCAGCGCAAAGCCTGGTCACGCAGAGGCCTTTTATTGATTTTTCGCAACGTGCCTTCGGCGAGGAGGAAATATGTTCTTACCAAACGTCAACTCAGATCGAACACAATCTCACTTCCCCTTTTCACTGCGCCAGCCAAGCCTTCCGATATGTTTACAATTTATTGACTGCTGCTCGGATCGAGTTACTTGTTGAACTCCCATTTTCAATTTCATCTTCATTAAAAAGAAAAAGGAGTAAACACGCGCGCACAGCGACCGTGCAATTTCCAATTTGGAAAACAAAAAATTCTTTTCTTTTTTTTTCTTTTTTTTCAAATTGTTCAAATTCTGCAATTGGAAATAAGTTTCCAATGGATTTGTCAAAATATCAATGCTTTTTGAAATTCAAAATTTCGACTTTAAAATTAACAATTTTTGAAACGTATGTTTAAAGAATATGAAATTACAACAATACTTAGCATTATTTTATTGGTACGATGGCATGAATGATTAAACACTTTTTAATAGTGATTACATCTTAAAAGGTGGTATGAGAGAGCACATGTGGATGGGCAATGCATCATGCATCATGCCACAATAATGGCGCCAAATTTGCAGTAAAATTTATGGCTTTTGTTATGCTTTGAAATTAGAAACAAATACGGTAAATTGGACTCCCAAAAACATTCCGTTTTCAACAAAACTTGATATTTTTCTTTCCTTGTCACCTAAAAAACGTGCAATTTGAATATCAATTTCTTTTCTATTTTTTTTCTACATTGTTTATATTTATTTAGAATATTTTCTACAATTTACATACATCATTCCTTTATTTTTCAGTTTCAACCATTCCACACCATCTACCTTTAAAACTTAAAAAAAGCTCAAATTTAAAAAAAGTTTTTAAAAAAAAAAATTATTTATTTGAAACTTAAAAGGAGAATTACCAAGAAAAGCCTAATTTGTTACCATCAGCAGCATCTGGTGAGTATTACAGAAAAATTCTAAAACCTCTTTCAATGCCACACCCAGCAAAACCCAGACAGACTTTGGTATTTGCTAATGATCAAAGTGGTTTTGCTACACTTTTGGCCGCATCAACACGACCTTTGGCGGCACAAGAAAAGAGAACATGAGTTTGTGTCTACAGTGGTTCTTAAAGGGATGCGACAGGTTGCGTGCTAAAAATAGCATTTAACACACAAATGAGTAGATTATATTGATTACATTGATATTATCAGTTTTTTTTTTTTTTTAAATAACATCTAGTTAATGTTTTTTAAAATTACGAAAAAATATTTTTGAAAAATTAACTGATTCTGTATTGGCCCTTTAAACACTTTTCTAAATTTAATGCAATCAAAAACGAATAAATTATGAATCCAAATCAGCTTAAATTTTCAAGTTATCACGCAGAAATTCTTCTGAATAGCTGTAAAATTGCTTAACAACCTGAGAAAACTTGGAATAATTTAAACAAACCCAATTAACAAGATCTTGGTTTTATTCGCTTTATTATTAAAGGAAACTAACTATTAGCTGAGACCAAACAAATGTGAAAATCCTGTAGAAATTTAATCAGCAATTCAAATATTAACTTTTTAAATATATAATTTTTTTTTTTTTTTTAAATTTTTTTAAATAAAAAAAATATTTAAAAAAAAAAATCATTTCAATCATAAAGGAAAAAGTAAGAAAAGAGAGACAATCTGGAAGCATCTGACAAAGAGCCTAGGGCGCCCTACAACCACATGAGATGGGAATCGGGGCAGCTGCCACCGTTGAAAATATACACCACAGCTCAACACAACTACTCATAGCACAAAACATGTCAATATATTCCTGCTGTTCGCAATAACTGCAAATTTCTCACACGCACAGCACAAATTCAGTATTTCAAGCCTTTGATGAACCTCCCCCAATATATATCCAACTACTCAACCCCCACTCACCCCTCGCACAACCCAAAAAAATTGAGTTAAGCTTCCTTGCCAACACACACACACTTGGCCAAAGAAAATTGCTTTTCCTTCCCTTAACTTGCATACAAATGACCAATTTTAAAATTTATTCCCCAACTCCATCTTAAACACACCCCTCTCGTCTTAATCTAACGCAATTGTGCCCCTAATCCATGCAAATAAACAAAATTCTATTCAGGATTTACAAATTTCACCGCTTAATTCAATATTACAATAGAAGGAAAATTCCAATAAATCAAAACAATATAAAATTAAATGCTTCAATGATGTGACAGATGGAAAATATCTCTTCCACACCATTTCCATACCTGGACAGTGTCAAAGTTGCCCATATGGTTGAAAAATACATTGCAATGTAAAATGTATAGTATTTCGCGCCTTCGTGGAAATGCATTTTGTTATACATTTTTGCACGCTATCGGTTTTTAAATTGTAATGCGAGTCAAATTCAAAAAACTTGGAACACCTAATGTTATATATTTCGGAATGCATCAATCCATTTTACAATGCATTTTTCGGCAAAGTTTACGATAGCAAAATGTTCAATAATTTGTTTTTTTCCTCCTGCACGTGGCATTTTTGGTTTTTAATATGAAATGAGACTCTAATTTAAGCCTATTAAAGTGTATTTTTGATTTTCTTATTTAAAAAAAAAAAAAATATATAAAAAATATAAAAATATAAAAAAAAAAAAAAAAAATGTCTATTGCCGTTTTGTAGTCCAGACTCGAGAATGAAATTTATGATTTTAATATAGAATCAGAAAGGGAAGGGGAAGTATGAAAAACAACCTCGCTAATCTCACGCATGCAAAATCCGGGGTCAGACAAGTTTGAAAATGTTGAAAAGCAAAAGTTTGCTGCATGAATTATTGACTAGCCAGTTATGGACATAAGATCAATACATCAAGCGGTCAGCAGCAGCCATCTGCACGTGTCCCTTTTCTCACAAGGTGAGAAAATCTTCATTAACCCGTCGCCAAGAGCTAACAAGACATCAATGTATTGATCAAACAACTTTAGTCGCCATCTTCAAACTACTTGCGAACCATCGATCCGATGAAAAAATCCCCTCGCAATCTCCTCTGATCGGCTTTTACACATTGATCTGCTCAACCAACTATCATATGCACCATCCGGCTAATGCAATCTTTTAGCTATCAAGTATGCAAGAAAAAAAACAAAAAAATGTAAAATTCCCGCTAAAAAAATATATATTTATTTTTATTTTCACATTTATATCCGTCCGCGCTTTAAAACGTCCGCTTTTTTGATTAAAATTCGTGCAAATATCAATAATGTAGCGCTAAGCGACCATGTGACAGTTTATGTCATAAAAAAAGTAAATCTGACCATCCAGTACGAAAGCTGGAAGCGAGCGCAGACCACAAAGCTGAAAAAAAGGGTTAAACCGAAAAGAAAAAAGCCAAATAGAATTAGAAACCCAATCTTTTAAAGTTGTATTACATTTGTTTTTATTTATCTTTTGCGCGCAATCAATCAATTATATTCCAAATTCTAGGGCAGACCTTTGACTTTGGAATCTATTCTGGTGGAAATGACCTTCTGGTCATTACAAACAGAGCTGCATAGCTTCTAACATTGTTTTCCACAGTATGGCCTGTAGTTTCTTTAATGCAAAGTCAAGCTTCAACAGAATTGTTAATGCGAGCCAAATGCCCCTGCATCGTGTTATTAACACTCCAAACTATACTGCTGGAATTCTCATGTTAATTCCGCTGGCCGAAACTCTCAAGTTTCTAGCAACTAAATACGTCTTGAACCATAACAACCCCTACCTGGGTGTGTTAAAATATGACCCAGTGCTCTAGTTAAAAATATACATCCACATACCCTACATAAAGCCAAAGGGTGTTAGGTTTAAATGAGAAAAATTTCGTAAATATTATCAAAAAAAATCGATAAATGCATTCAAAGTTTCTGTTTATGCTGTTTTTGGAATTTATATGAAACTGCCAAAACAGGGATACAAAAAAACACATTGGACGGATACCACGTGGTAGAGGACACCAATACCAGACACTTATCAGTTACGAATGGAAAGACACACTAGAAACTATATTTGATTATTAGTTACGGCCGTTGTCAGAAGACGTAAGCTTTATTTGATAATAACCTTTTGTCAAATCCAAAGTTGAAAAGTGTTTTTTACCACTAAGACATGCCAATATGTTCGTTTTCGGGCTTATGCTCGGTCTCGCGAGTAAACGGCAATTAAAAATTCCATCAATTTCAATCAACTAATAAATTGCGGCTCACTTGTTTGAGCACAATTATGCCCTTACTCATGTTTTAGAAGGTGAATACTTTGCCTGAAAGCATATTATGACAATTGGAAAATTTGACCACTCGATCTTAACTTTTATGGCATCAATTTTGAATTTGATTGTAAAACCACTCTAACCGTAGTTTTTGTGTTAGTGATGTTTTGTGCTTGTTTTATGATGGTTTTTGATGTCCAATCAGTATATAGAAACACCATAAACGATTAAAAACAGAAATAATTCGAGTAGCTTTGTCAAAAAGCCATCTTTTGAGCCAGTACACCACTGATGGTGTACATGTCTTCCAAATAATTTAAACAAAAACAAAAATAAGCATGAAAATATTTGAGTTGCAAATCAATAACAAGCAACGATTGCAAAAGATTTGCATTAATGACTTCACAAACAAGTAAATTCGTCTATTCATTCTCATTAAAGCGAAGAAAACGCGGCATCCGAGCGAAATCTTATCTACAATCAATCACAGATAATAAGTTTGGGCCGTGTTTATGAGTTCCAGTTCGTTAGACTTAAAACTTTCAATATTTTCGTTTTTGCTTCGCAACTGTTCATATTTAGCCATCCGGTTTTCATTTGTAATTAGTTGTGTGTACACCGTAAGATAAACCAAGAACCACATAAAAGGGCCCCCAATTGTTGAGAAACTGCGCAGTGTCGACTAATTGTTTACGAGAAATGTTGAAAGTCAATTTCTTTTGCAACCAAGAAAAATGAAGCAAATATCCCGAAGCCAAAGTAACCTTTAATGCATCAATTAACTCTCAATTAAGAGTTTCTACTCACAATCAAAAGCCAGCACGGAGCTCGGCAAGGCACCATCTTTGTTACCACTACGTATTTTCTGCCCGGAAATCGATGCAGTGAGAATAAGACGAGCTAATCTCCACAACCCTGTTTTTGTTTGCTCATATTAACTTATTCTCTTTTTTCAATTTTTAATTTTTTTTTTATTTCTAAACTTATACTAATTAAAAAAAAAAGAAAAAAAAAAAAAAAAAGTATCAATTTCAATTCATTTGCTTCAACTTAAATTTTAAGTCTCTTAGCAATTTGAAATCTTTAAAAATAATTTTTTTTTATATATATATAAAATTTAAACGAACCTTAATTTTCGGTCTGTCACAGCTTTGAATGTTTTCCTGCTCACTGCACCAGCAACATGTTCAATTTAATTCCCTTAAAAAAAATTTACAAAAAATACAATTAGAAAATAATTTTTGTTTTTCCATAAAACCATTTGTTGTTATTTATTTTATTTTTTTTTCGAAAAATTAAAAAAAAAAAAAAGTTTGAATGAAAATGAGACTTTATTTTATATCTGTTGCAGCTGCATTACACCTGCTCCTATAAAACATCTAAAACAAAACGGAGGTAAATCATACGAAATAGACCAAACCACGTGCTGTTACCCTTTAAGGGCACTTTGGAGACCGATAAAATGGCGGATACTTCCTTTTCACACGCTTCAATCGTTTTGACAGAGTCAAGAGGAACCCATGAAATGAAGGGCACAGTATCAGCATTTTCTCCAAATAAAATTAATTGTATTAATCTGTATCGGTGCTAATTAATCTCACTCAACATCACAAAATTTACATAAAAACAGCCTACCCCGCATTTCAATCCTCAATGCATGCTGCAGCGAAGCAATTCTAAAAAGCCGATCAACCATGGGGCAAAGCGCAAGAAAACTCAACTGAATTGTTTGACATCAAGTGTTTTAATGCACAAAACAACGACAACAAGAAAACAAAGAAAACTCTCAATAATAAAGCATTCAGTGAGATACAAATAGGCTTAACATGAAAACAGAAGTACACAAAGTCATGGTCTAGAATTGCTTCTGTTTTTGGTAACACTTGTTGAAAAATTAAAGGCACACCGGTCACCCTCTTTGCGGTATAGATCTTCACCATTTTCACAGTTGAAGCTTTAAAATTCATCTATTTAATCGACATATTAAAGATACGCTAATAAAGATTTTTAACCCAAAACGTTTTCGACCATTCATGGTCTTCCTCAGTGGGTGAAGCTGCAAGTGGCCACAGACGCAAAACTAAGTTCGCTCGATTTAATTTCTCGCAGGGCAGGACCACACCACAACCGATCTTTAATTTTACTCTTATAACTTGTTGCACGTGTCTCTTCGTGGCTGTTAAAAGCTCGCTATTTGTGGTTTAATGGTAGTCCCGAATAGCACCGTGGTTGGTGCGACTGTGTGGCAAACGATTCTTGTGGTTCGATTCCCAGTCCCGGATCCTTCTTCGTCCCCTTTAATTAGAGTGTCCAGGTGAACCGCCATTTGGCAAAGCAGTTGCGAATTTTCTAGATCTATCCTTCAGAAAGTCCTCCTTTTTTAAATTGTCCAGTTTAGGTTAGGTTAGGTTAGAAGCGAGCGGCAGCTGTTCTTCCCGTAGAAAACAGTATATATCCCAAATCAATCAGACAAGCATGAGAAACAACTGCGATTCCCTGCAGGCCACCCATCTAAGTACTGACCAAGCCCAATACTCCTTGTCCTAATGGGAATAGGTGATACAAATCAAACCTCGCTACTACGAAGACGTCGAGGCAGCAAAAAATAGTTTTTAACAACGAGAAAAAACTTAAAAAACAACTCTAGGGTTTTTCCGTTAAGTCCAAAGTGTTATCTACTTCAATTTGGATTATCCAAAAATCTGTTGTAACCTCTTACTGCGAAACATTTTAAACCTTTCGCTCATCTTATTTCATATTTCAATAGGGTGCTCAGATACCTCTGGTCCAAAATCAGGACATTTGAAAAAAAAGTGTCACTTTTCAAAATAACGTTTATTACTACAATAAAACATCAAATTCAAACGCTACACTATGTATCTG